>SNQJ01S0012880.1:37268-76486 GCA_010110895.2 Picea sitchensis | reverse complement strand
ACTCCTGCGCTTAACATCTGCGCAGCTTCGCCCGATCCAACAGCTGTCGGGATTTCCGAGTGAGATCCGACGGCTCTCAGTCTCTTTCCTGTGCTCCTTGCACGTATAAGAGGGCTATGCCTCCTGAGCTTTGTCTTTTGTTTTCCTGTCATCCTGTAGAACATGCCAACAATCCTTTGTACATTCTTCCTGTATACATGCCATCTTCATTGTTGTACTTGCCATCAATGACAAGCATATGCTACCTGTTAAACATTTCCAACAAAGGTTCTCTTCGAAGGATTCAAAAGAGTATGATGATGCATAGAGAAGGACAAAAACCAAAGGTTCTCTTCAAATGAGTTGAAAGAGTGTGATGACACATGGAATTCAAATGACTCAAAGACAAATGGATTACCCAACTGTACAACATAATGTAGACATGTACCACATTCAAGGATGACAAATAACTACCATAATTTTTCAAAAAAATGACACACTTCCCAATTCCTCCCCCCCCCTTGGCCATGATTGGTGAGTACCTCTTTGTTGTTTAAGGAGCTAGAAGAGGATAACAGATTCTCGGTATAACTCATCTTCAATGATCCCCTCTTACCATGTTTAATGAACCGAAAGAAGTAAGGGTTCGATCCCATATGGGTCCTTCAATGAAAAGTTTTACGAGTCCAAATAAGGTAAAATAGATGTCCTTTTCATAGTTAGAGAGTTTGAAAAGATGTTAAAGAAGAATCCTGAGGGACTTTTTTGTAATTTTAGTCTCCTAACCCCGAAAAAGTATAAAATAATACTCAGGATAACTCTCCTAAGAAATATGGTCAGGGTATTCATTTTTTGTAAATAGTTTGACGAGACCAAAAAATAGATAAACTATTGCTCGATGGATGTTCTTTCTAATTCACTTTAATGAGCATGAAAGACAATGATATAGATCAGCAATCTTTTCACATTTAGGGAGTCTTAAAAGAGATTAAAGGAGACTCCAAAGGGTTCCTTTTCCATATATCTTTTACGAGTCTGAAAAAGTGATAGAATTATATTCGATAACAAATTCTCATGTATTTATGAGCATGAGAAAGAACAAATATTGAGATCGATAACCTATTCTCATGTATTTAAGAGCACAAGAAAGAATAAATACTGATCTCGGTAACCTATTCTCATGTATTTACGAGCACGAGAAAGAACAAAGGATAAGCTTGGTAACCTATTCTCATGTATTTACGAGTACGAGAAAGAAAAAAGACTAATCTCGGGATTGGTTTCATTTTTATACAATCTTGAAAACGAAGTAAAACTATGCTTGGGTAGATTTCATCTTTTCATGAGATTGAAGCTAGAAAATAAACTATGCTTGGAACTAGTTTCATTATTTAACGAGCTTAAAATCGAAAAATAATTGTTCTCGGAACTTCCCAACGTAATGTCCAAAGGTTGCGAGGGAGGATAGCCATGGGTGGTTGGTACTTTTCCCCTAGCTTGAGAAGATAGCAACTCAACTCCATCATGATAACCAGGGGTTGGAGACATGCCCCCAAAGCTTCATTGCATTCACCGACTCTTCTCCTATCACCAATTTATATATAAGAAAAGACTCCTAGTTACTAATAGAAAAATGTTCATGAGAGAGGGAGGAATAAAGAGGATTAACTGACCCGAGTGGATGAAATTAAGGTTCATGTACGATTTATAATGAAAGACTTGACTTAACAGGAGAGGAAAATGTTTCATTTTTTAACGAGATTGACACATGAATAGAACTATGCTCATATCCTATGGTTTTGATCTCCAGATCTTTGCTTAATTTTTTAACGAGCTTGACATAGAAGAGAGGACTATGCCCACAACCTCTTCTTTATCATGGCTTCCAAGAGGAAAATTCTCTCGAAGGAATATATGTCAAGGGACCTACCTCAATCATGGCTTCTAGGAGATCTTCATTGGATGAAATAATAATTTTATATAAAGAATACATGTCGAGGGCCACAATAGGGGTAAGGATATCAACATCTAATATCCCTATTAAAGAGATCACCATGTCCACTACCGGATCTAATTCAAAAGAATTCAAACATATAGTGAGGGGATCATTTTCATCAGCAGTAAAAGGTATGGGCACATCGCTACATAATAATTTTTTTTCGAGGG
Organism: Picea sitchensis; assembly: GCA_010110895.2. Classification (NCBI taxonomy): domain Eukaryota; kingdom Viridiplantae; phylum Streptophyta; class Pinopsida; order Pinales; family Pinaceae; genus Picea; species Picea sitchensis. Next base: position 74,341 of record SNQJ01S0012880.1, on the reverse strand, counting down.
CGATATCACTGGCATATAAGGACCATTTAGGGAAGGTGGGTGGTTGGCAATCAAATCGGGGCCAACAAACAAAAGTTGATCGATAGTCACAATTTTTCCATTAGGAGGGAATTATATCAATTGAAAGAGAGTGGACATAATAGATTTCATGGCATAGAAATAATCTCTCCCAAGGAGTAAAGTAAAATCCAAGAGGTTGTGAACTTCCATAACATCAATATAGACGATTTCCCCCCCTAAAGTAATAGGAAACTACGAAAGGGTCCCTAAAGGTTCAGTGATTCGTTTGTTAAAATATAATAAATTTTGGGTTGATTATCTATAAAATGTGTTCCTCACATCTAGAATCCCAACCATTATGCCTCAATATATACTCAGAAAAATGACACGGGCTTTAAAATTTTCTTGATTGCTACATTTTCCAGCCATGAAATCAATACTCCATTTCATGTGGCCATTGTTTTCAACTTTCATACTACATAAAGAAAACTCTTCCAATTAGAAACATATAACTCACTTAATATTGTTTCAAGAGAAGAATCCAATATTGAATTATCCTTACATAAACAACCACACTAATGAAAACTCAAGGATTTCTTCAGTGTCCTCAACTATTGTATTGTCTACAAAAATACTAGATTGGACACATAAGAATGCAAACTGAAAATTTTAAAATACCGAGAGAAAAATATCAACTAATATTCCACTACAATGCAACTACATTTTGATCCCATCCCGAAAGAGTCCAAAAATGACATTTCATAGCATACTTATAAGACAAATCGTGATAGTGAAATAAAAACCTTTTTTTTTACAACTATCCAAACCTAGTTATAGATCCAATATTTAAATGACAATTCATAATATATTTTTTTCCCCCATAGATAGTGAATTATCAATATACAAGGAGAGGAGAAAAGTCATTACTGGATCCAAAGAATACCACTACATATAGCTTCAATGAAAATAAAATCATTGTAAATCCTCCTTTTCACATGTTATTTAATGAAAACCAACACCTAATGAAGTATAATGATTCTTTAATATTATTTATTTATTTTATGGGGAATGTTGAATATGTTACGGAGGATTTTGTACAATGGAATAACTAGATCTCCATTGGATTTGCCCTCAATCCAATTCAAATAGAGGGATAGACAACAATAATTTTACACCCTAGATCAATCAAATTTGTTTTATTATGTTATAAGATTGGATGGAAAGTGAACCTTATTTATGAAGGTTATCCTCACATGTCTTTGGATGATGCAACTATTGATATCCCTCTCCATCTCTATATCACCCTTTTACCTATACACAAAAGAAAAGAAACACCTTTCTCCAATCTATCCAAGCTAAAGGAAGAAATTTTGAACTAGATATATTTTGATCTATTCAAGGAGAGACTAAACTTTCATTGATTAAACAAGCCTTGAAAGGGAGAAACAATATTGATCTATATTAATCAAAAGTAGACAAAATTACATCAATTTTACCATAAGACTTAAGTCTTGATGCAAGCCTCTCTAGTACCCTTGGATCCAATGCCTCCTTAGACCTCTCTCAAGTTAAGGTTGAATTTCAAGAAAGAGGATGGATGATGAATATCCTCTATGCTCTAGAAGTGTAACTTTAATCTTAGTTTTATCCTTTCTACCATAGAGTTTCTTTGATTTTATAGAGTGATGGAAGGAGATGACTAGGCCTCCAAAATTGGTCCATAACTCTAAGTGAATTGGATTTCTTGAGTGGTATGAGTTGAAATATCATGTATTCTTCATTTCTTTGAATGTATCAAATATCCCCGACTAGAATTTTGTCATGGGTTGTTAGTTATGTGAAGCATGACACCCCTAATAAGGGATATATTCTTAGGAAAAAAGGTTGTGTCCCTTTAATGTAATATCCCCATCCTTAGACTGTTGGGCTATGCCACATATAAATAATTTCATTCCATCTATCTATCTATCTATCTATATATATAACTTTAATCATACAAATATACTACAATACACAGATTCATGTGGAAATAACAGTAGGAATACACATGCAACATACACAAGATAAACCCATAGAAATAAACGCATGTATAAATACAAAGTATATAAATTAGCACACAATTGATACTTATGTTTGATATAAGACCACCAACTGCATGCAAACCTTCAACTATCCTCCCAACCTTAGACGATGCTGCTCAGAACTATCAATAGTGGGTCACTCCCAAGATGGAACTAAACTCCACCTAGGTAAAGGGATTTCTAGCTAGGTTGATGTATCTCAGATAGTAGGAATAACTCCATCAGGTTCCTACTCAAACTAGCAACTCACAGTCTCTCATTCCCCACATGTTTTTCCCACCCTCGGAAGTGTGCCCCTTCTCTTATCAAGATTCCTTCGTCCGCCCCACTTCCCTTCCAGGGATTCAACAACAGGTTGAACAAGAAGTCTTAGAGCACTATAGCTATAGTTGGGCTCCCTCAAGAAATCAATTCCCAACATTTCTCTTGCTTGGAGAGAGTTTCTCACAGGCCTGACAACCTACCTCTTCAATCCACGGGCCTGACAACCTACCTCTTCAAACCCATGGGCCTGACAACCCACTTCTTCAGTCCAACTCTTAAGTCAACCAAGGATAGGCTCAGGTGAAGGAATCAACATAATTCATGTATGGAATAGGTGATGGAAACAACGACATTTAGGCAAGGAATGGTGATGGCAGCAACAACGTTCAAGGTAGTGTGTTGGTGATGGAAATAACGAACTTTAGATAAGGTGCAATAATCGTTTGGGTAAGTTACATCACAGGCTCAAGTAAGGTACATGTGCATTGTGCATGAAAATAAGGGTATGGTTATTTCTCAAGGCATGCGTGCAAGAGGGAGAGGTCGAGTGATAGAGAGAATGCAGTGACTCGTGAATGGGAAGAATGGTTCCAATAAATGGTGACTCCCCCACATTTATTTTCATGTTCCCTTGATGACACATGGCCTTCCAAGAGCTCATTTATATCCACTTTTATTTCATTCTCTTCCCATAAGAACTTAGGATAACATAATCTATATCCATACCTTAATCCTTAGGAATAATATTATAATATTCCTTTGGCATTAGGCTGTCTAGCTTAGCCCCCTTTCTAGGTTGTTAGCCCTCCCTTTCCTTCCCAGTGGAGTTTAGTCCCCCCTTCTCTTTATCGTGGTTGGTCTACACATAGAGATGTATTTTATTAATGATATGAGTGTTTACATATACAAAAATAGGCTCACTAGACTTTAGCATCTAGGCACTCTGGCCTAATAATCACATAATCCTTCTAACCTATAATAACTTGGTTCACCAACCTATAAAACATATTCACATTTACAATTGGGACTCGTTCTTGGAGTGTTACATCCCCCTCCCCTTATTTATGCATTGTCCTTAGTGAAATATATATACACATTTACCACCAAAATTTCAAAAACCTTAAAAAAATATGTGGTTATTCTGGCTGCATATTATCCTCATTCTCCCAAGTTGCATCCTCAAGACCATACTAGGTCCATTGGCTCTTTATTGTCTCTATGGCTCAATTCTGGAGCTTCTTGATCTTTCGGTTCAGTATGCACACCAGATGCACCTGAAAGGAACCTTCTTGCTCCACTTGAATCACATTCCAATCAATAACATGATTAACATCAGGTACATACTTTTTTATCAATGATACATGGCATACATTAGGAATAGACATTGGTGAAGGTAATGTAAGTATATGTGCTACAGGCCAAATCCTCTCCAGGATTTCAAACAACCCATAATAACAAGATGCCAATTTTGAACAATTTCCCAACTTCAGGGAACTTCTGTTGGCTTGTACTTTCAAGAAAACATGGTCAGCCACTTAAAATTCCTTGTGATTTCTTCCCTTATCATCATAGCTTCTCTTCTCGTCTTCAACAAAACTTAAATTCTTCTTCTTTTTTGACATCTTCTCTTCCATTTCCTTAAGTAAATCTGGCCCAACCACTTCTCTATCTGTTGGGTTGTCCCAACTTACATGTGTGTTGCATCTTCTTCCATAAAGTGCCTCAAATGGGATCATCTTTAGAGATGCTCGATACCCATTGTTATAAGAAAACTCTACCAAGTGTAGGTAGTCTTCCCATTTTGATGGTTTATCCATCACATACATCCTTAACATATCCTCAATCACTTGATTCACCCTCTCTATTTGTCCATCATATTATGGATGATAAGTTGTGCTAAAATTCAAATTTGTTCCAAATCCTTTAAATAATCCTTTCCATAAATTTGATGTAAATTTTGGATATCTGTTAGACACAATTTTATTTGGTATACCATGCAGTTGAGAAATTTATCTCATATAAATATCAACAATGTTGGTTCCCTTGTGAGTGAGCTTCACTAGAATAAAATGGGCAGTTTTGGTAAGCTTGTCCACCACGACCATAATAGAATCATGTTACTTGTTTGTTTTGGGTAGTTTGGTGATTAAATCCATTGTTATAACTTCCCATTTCCACTCAGAAATGGGTAATGGTTGTAGCAAACTAGCTGAGTGTCTATGCTCATGCTTGACCTTTTGATACTCCAAACATCTGACAATACACTCAACAACTTCATTCTTCAGGTCTGGACAATAATATTGTCTCTTGACAACAGAAATAGTTTTTTGATACCCTAGGTGCCCAACATAATGTGCATTACGCATCTCTTTGAATATTATATTTTTCAATTCCTGGGAATTTGGTACATAAATTCTTCCTCTATACATGAGAATTTCATCATTTCCCAACTTATAGTCTTCAATTTTATGCTACGAAATACCTTGTTGTAACATTGTTATTATTTCGATGTATTGCAAATCTGATTTTGCAGAAACTAAGATTCTATCTTTCAAATCTGATTGATACATGTTAATGGTTGTAGCATGCAACTCATGCAATATTTTGCTGAGTGCATCGACCACCTTGCTTTGTTTCCCTTTGATATGCTTTATATCAAAGTCATATTCACTGAGAAATTCTAACTACCTGCTTTGTCTGGCATTTAGAGTTGGATTTTCAAATAAATATTTCAGACCATGGTGGTCATTCCTTAACTCAAAGCTTTTCCCCATGAGATAGTGCCTCCACATATTCAAGGCATGCATTATGATTTCCAAATACAAATCATGAGTATCATAGTGTCTTTCATGCTCCTTCAACTTCCTTGATTCATAACATACAACATATCCTTTTTTATTGAGGACTCTACCAAGTCGTTATTTACATGCATTAGTGCATACAATGAATTATTCATTTGGATCAACAATCCTTAGTATTGGAGAACTTGTTAATAATTTCTTCAAGTGTTGGAAACTCTTTTCACACTCCAATGTCCATTGAAAATTCACTCCCTTATTTTGCAAGGAAGTGAGGGAGTGTGAAATCTTTGAGAATCCCTCAATAAATCTTCTATAGTATCCTGCAAGGCCCATGAATGATCTAACTTTTGTTACATTCTTTAGTACCGACCATCCTCTAATGGCCTCAATATTTTCAGGATCCACTGTTATCCCTTCCTCTGATATGATATGTCCCAGATAATTAATTCTCTTCTGAAAAAATGAGCACTTGCTCAAATTGGAATACAACTAATGCTCCATTAATACATGTAGTACCATCCTCAATTTTTTCTCATGCTCTTCTTCTAAATTAAAATATATAAGAGTGTCATCAAAAAACAAAATGACAAACTTATCTAAGTATTATCTGAAAATACCATTCATTAAACACATGAAGACAACTGGTGCATTTGATAACCCAAATGGCACCACTGTGAACTCATAATTCCCATAACTTGTTCTAAAAGAAGCCTTGTTGATGTCTTATTCTTTAATTCTTACCTTATGATAACATGACCTGCGATCAATCTTGGAGAATATTTTTTCATTCCTCAACTGATCAAAGAGGTCATCGATCTTTGGAAAAGGATACTTATTCTTTATAGTGACCTTGTTCAATTGCCTGAAGTCAATACAAAGTCTCAATGTTCCATCCCTCTTCTTCAAAAATAATACTCGAGAACCCCAAGGTGACACACTTGGGCTTATATACCCCTTCCTCAAAAGCTCTTCAATTTGCATTTGCAACTCCTTTAATTCTGGTGTACTCGTCTTGTAAGGGGTCTTGGATACTGGAGTTTCTCCAGGCATCATATTGATGGAAAAATCAATATCTCTTTCAGGGGGTAACCATGGTATTCTTTTAAATACATACTCAAACTCTTTTAGGACTGCATAATCTTCAATATTTGAAACCCTATATTTAGGTGTCTCTTCCATATGAGCTGCAGATATTTGACACCCTTTCTTGTAACTTTTCTTCAGCTGCAATCTCGAGATTTCTCTTACAGTTATTCCCTGGGAATTACCTGTATTTTCCTTAGGTTCCCTTCTCTATCCCATCAAGTGAATTCATTATTATAACAATCTAGGATAGAATGGTGTTGTTCCAACCAATCCATACCAATTATACAGTTATAGGAACCAAAAGGAAAGATATTCAAATATTCCCTAGTGCTCAGTCCATTCATGTCCATTGGACATGACTTAACCATGTCATTAACGTTTCGTTTGGATCCAATATCAAGCTACACCAACTAATATTTTCCATGCTTGTTTCTTGGAAAATGCAATCTTTCCACCATCTTAGGATCTATATAACTATGAATAGCTCCTGAATCAATTAAAATAACAATGGTTTGGTTGTTGATATGAACTTCCACTTCAATCATATGTGACTGAAACTCTTCTTGCTTGTTTCATAGGGCTACATAGATCCTAGGTATACTTATGCCCATATCCTCCACTATTTCAACTTGCTATACATTGTGAACAATATTCACCTTTTCACCCATATGGTATTTATACATATGATCTCCCTTACAACCCCAACATTGAATAGGTGGCTTCCTTGGCCTTTGCCACCCTATCTTAATTATTCTGGGTTCTCTATAAGTTGGTTGTCCATGAGGATTATTTCTGAAAAATGGTGGCTTAGTCCCCTTCTTCCTCCATTCCATCTTGTATTTCTTCTTGTCTTCTGAAGATTTTTGGAAAGTTGGCCTTCCTTTTTGTTAATCATATAGGCATTTATCTCTCCTTATGGTCTCCTCCAATGTTTTGGGATCATAATATTGTATCTTGTCACTGATGAATGATGGAAGCCCACTCAAATACCTCTAAATATTAATTATCTCATCCTTGATGAAAGAAACATACTTTAGCAGTTCTAAAAACATTCTTTCATATTCATGTATGGTTATACTCCCAAGCTTGAGTTCAAATAACTCCATTTTCTTGTCATAATATCTCTTATTCAAGTATTTTTTTTGAAAATACTTCTTGAATTCCTTCCGAGTAACATTTTTCCCTTTAATGTGTTGCACCTACACAAATTTGTCCCACAACATGGATGCCTTTCCTTTGAGATGATAAATGGAAATTATTCCTTCTACATGTGAAGAGTAATTATGTAATTGAAAATAATTTCTCATTCTCAGTAGCCATGTATGTGTATCTTCATCCTTCTTGTGCTCACCATCAAATGTAGGAGGTTTATTTTATTCATTTATCCTTGTATCTCTTCCACCCCAAACCTCTTCTTATGCTTCTTGATAGGGGATGGACTTGAGCTACTGGGCGATCTCCTATTGGAATGCCTTGTGGAGTGATGGTGATGTATTCTAACACTTCTTATTCTTCCTTTCTCATCAGGATACTTGTGACTTCCTGATTTTCTTGAGCCATTCTCCATATCCATCTTCTTTTCTATTATGTCCAAGCTCTGCATTAACTTTATGTTGAAGTACTCTTGCTGCTCCTTGGATTTCATAAGCCTTTCATTATCAAATTTATGACTTTGGACATACTTTTGCAAATTTTTAACGGTCTCTACCAAGTTCATGCTTTCTTCCTTTCCTTCTCCATGTCCATTTGAGTTTGTATCTTTAGTACCTATATGTACATCCATACATCTAATCTCATCTTCCTGGTTGTATGCCCCCTGTGTATCTCCCATCCCTCTACACTCTTTTTTGATCCTATTCTGATTTAACAATTGTTAACTTTACAAAATGTGAAGCCAACAAAACTTGTTAGGTTGATTGTTTTAACAAATTCAGGAAATTATGCTCAATTCTGGTTCCACAATGCATCATAATTATTTCTTCCAATTTTCCTAAAAATTTCCTTCCCAGGTCAAATTTATGAGTGAATAGCTATATTCTAATGTTCAATACCTTTCTAATTACTACTTCCATGCTCAATTCTGAGTCTTGACTAGAAAGTTATGGATATTTGAAAATCATCATTCCTGGGAGGTAATTCCTGTACAATTCTTCTTCTTCTTTAGAGCTAAATTAGTTTGTGAACCCATGTTGGATCCTCTCATAAAGTACACAGACCCTATTTACTTCTTTAGGTGCAGGTCCATACAAATAAAAAAACCCACAGACTCCTTATTTTATCCCCTTTCCTCCTCAAAAACACAAAATTTCAGGTGCTGGCCCCTTTACTTCAGTGGAAACCTCATAAGATCATGACTAGGACCATGCGCTTAGCCACAATGTGCTATTCGGAGCTCCATGAATTTGGAGCTTTGGGACCTCAGGCTTCAGAAGTTCTTACAACATTTTACCTTAAATTCTCCTGAACGTTGAATTAGCGAACCCTCATAGAAACTTTCCAGAGCATCGTTACTCGGGTGCTCCAAAGCTTCGGACTTCAGAGGATCTTACAACAACATACACCAATTCCCCAAAACATCGATTTTTTGAACTTTCAGGGTCTCATTAGCAACTACACACCAGGGGGTGATACGTGGAAGAAATATGGAGATGACACATGGCTCAATTGACGGGTGACACATGTCAAGTTCCAATTGGCACAAAAGGTTTGTGAAAATCATAAATCAAGATGACACATGGAACACATATTATGGGTCCACTATTGGATTACTTAGAGGAGGGGGGTGAATTAGTAATAGAGAAATTCAATCCTTTTCAACCACAAAATGCAAGTGTTATATCAATGTAGCATTATCATCCAATGGTTACAGAGTAAATAAACAATGAACAAATGAGCAATCATACACATACACAGTACACCAGTGTTTTACATGGAAACCCAAAGCGGGAGAAAACCACATAATTATTTTTCTTATATGTATTTAAGAGTTACATTAATCGGAAGCGCCAACTTCCTTTGTTTTCCAGTTGCAACTGGAAGGAGTCTCCAAACCCCTAGTTTCTCAGGATACAACCTAAGGGAATATCCAACTCCCCAACTCTTTGGCTACAACCAGAAGGATGCTACAACCCCCTATGTTCTCTAGCTACAACCGAAAGGTGGATACAACCACCTGTCCTTGCCCCATCCAACCACCCTGAAATATAAATGAAAAATGTATACAACCTATCACTTTCACTGAATCAACCACTACCACTGTCAACTTGTACCAATAACCTGTAACAATGTTAAGAACCAAATATAAATATAGCATAGAAAAACCTCAGAAAAAGTACTCAACGCCTTGAAAAAGAGATAATTTAAGATAATAAGCCTCTTTGAGGGGGCAACCTCCTTTTACCCCACTTAAATGTTCAAGTACAAGATGATTCAAAATGAAAATGCCTCCTTGGTATATATAGGAGACTAGGAGGTATAATTACAACTAATGGCCTAAAGCCGACATAAATAAAATAACATTACTAATATAATATGCCCCAATTAACGCGTAATGAGACAATATTAGGGATTAACATGCCCCTCCCCTTGAGACAAGTGTTGTCCGCAACACTTGAGTAACTCTGGATGCTTCTGTATAAAAGACTCATCTTCCCAAGTGGAATCTTCAGCCGATAGTTTCCTCCATTTAATGAGATACTCTGAAATGGATCTATTCCTCAGTTGGCAAATTATTGTGTCAGTGATGGCTTCAAGCTCCAATATGATTTTTCCTTCCTCGTCAAGTTCTGGAAATATAGTTTGAACTAGGATCTTGTCTCCTATAACCTTCTTTAAGCATGAAACATGGAAAACTGGCTGTACTCGTGAAGATGCAGGCAACTCCAATTTGTATGCCATAGTACCAATATTTTGCAACACCTTATAAGGGCCATAATAATTTGGTGATAATTTAGTATCCTTCTTGGCTTGCTTGAGGGACATCTGTTTGTATGGTTGTAGTATTAAAAATACCCAATCCCCTACTTCAAAACTTATTTCACTATGATGTTGATCTGCTTGTTGTTTCATGCGATTATGTGCCATGGTCAGGTTGTCCTTTAAGATTTGAAGAACTTGTTGTTGATTCTCGATGTGACCTTCCACTGCTTGAACCTTAGATTTTTCTTTTATAGAAGAAGTGATGGAAGGAGGGTGGTATCCATAAAGTGCCATAAATGGTGTCATTTTTGTTGCATTCTGAAAGAAAGTGTTATACCACCATTCTGCCAAGGGTAACCATTTGAACCATTGTGTTTTTTTATCAGAGACAAAGCAACGAAGGTAGCCTTCCAGACATTTGTTCACTATCTCGGTTTGTCCATAAGATTGAGGATGATAGGATGAGCTATGAGCCAATTGAGTACCCACACAAGAAAATAATTCTATCCAAAAATGTCTAGTGAAGATGGGATCACTGTCACTTACAATAATCTTTGGGCTGGTGTGCTCATTTGGAGAGAATGAATGGTTGAACAATATGCATATGTATATAATATGATGGAATTGACCTAGGCAAAGTGAATTCAACATGGTACTTGGAAAGCGAGGTCTAATCATAGTAGATGTTTTCTCCAGAGGTAATGGTTACAAAATTATAGCAAGCTAAAGAAAAAGGAAAGAGCTTAATTGGGACTACAATAGCGGTAAGTGGGATGAAAGAAAACAACGACGGAGAAGTTGGTTCTGATACATAGGAAGAAAGTGCATACAAAACCGTAAAGTAACTTTAGAATGATAGTAACCCTCTTGGGACATATCCAAAATATAGGTGAAGAAGATAAATGAGGTTCGAGTTCGAGACATGGCAGGTCTAAATGACAAATCTCGTTCCTACAAGTAATTGTAGTTTCAGAACTATATGGAAATTAGGGTTCTAACTAGGGCTCCCATGAAGGGTAGTAACTAGGACCTAAGTTACGATATGAAATAAATAATTTGTTAGTGTCACAACCTAACAAGGTCAAATGTAAGGCTTTGTGATGGCATATAGATGGTCAATACTAAAAATGGAGTTACAAGAAAAAACCTATCCTATATGTCAATATGAAACACATACCTCAAGTTTAGTGGATGTTACTATGCTAAATAGAGTGTCACCAAGTCCTATAAAACACATCCAAAAATACTAGACTCAGGGTAAAATGACCTAGTGAGATATCAAAACAAAATAAATGTTCTTTATAGTTTTTGGATATGGTATATGAAAAAAAAAATCATTCACACTACATACTTATGTACAAGGAATTAAACACCAGATTCTTTATGAAAAATAGAGCCCATTCTTAGGCTCAGGCCAAGGATCTTGATTTTCCCTTATGAACTCATGTGCCATTGTCGACGACACATGGCACATGATGCCAGGTCCACCCCACATAGGATCAAATATTTTCATACAAAGAGACTCATCGTGAGTAGTTTCGTGAGTTATTGCAATTACTTGATGATGCCCATCAAGAATCAAATGAGGTACTAAACATTGATATTCGTTTTGATTGACATCAAAGGATTGGGTGGAAAGTTTTGAAAAATATATATGAGGATTGAAATGGTCAAGACATAGAATTTCACTGGATGCCTTAGAAAATGCCCCTTGTCTTGAATCATAAATCATCATGTTAACCCTCATATGTTTTGAATAAGGAAGAATATATGATATATGCATCACATCTTCCTTTGGATTATAGACTGAATCCATGAAATCTAATATGGTGTCATATGAACGAAACTCAAAAACGAGGGAATCATGTGAACGGGGAGAGTTAACATCCCAAATCGGAGGGTTAGGTTGATCATATTTCATATTGGGATAGGGATTATGATCGGTGTCATCAAATGATGATGGGATTTACAAATCAACAATCTCAACTGTGGTGAGTGACATATTAGCTCTATTATATTCAATTTCCTCAAGATGAGGAACCACCCAAGGATCAAGAAACCCAAGGGACCATTGGTAGTGGAAGAGATCATATGGATATGAGGAACACCCATCAAAAGAGATGGTTAGGAATGGGTAAAACCATGCATAATAGATGAATATTTGAACACCCCTACACCAATACTCATGTATGCACTCTGGGAGTCAGCCACAAAGGGTATATGGGTAATTGTAGTGGTTCTAAGGTTGGGGGTGCATAACACAAGATGGTCAATTTTCACGATACGCCCCTGATGGGGAAAAAGAAGGACCCTAAATACTGATGAGGATACCACCTTCATTGCATAAAACCAACTACACCTAAAAATAGGATTATATTCTAAAGAGGCATCCACTACTTCCAGGTCAATGGAAACAATTGTTTCACCTAACTCTATGGGAAACATGATGAGTATCCCATGAGGGAGAAATTGATACCCATAGAGCACCTTCAACATCATGTTGGATTGACTAATATTTGGAGAACCAACATCTCTCCAACATGAAATGGACATGATGTAGGTTGAGGCCCCCTCATCAATAACCATGTGGTAAATCATTTTTCCACTCACGATCACTTGTATTTTAAAAGTGATCTAGTGAGAGAGCCTATCTCACCTAGAGTCTAAATAAAATGTTATCGCATTCGACTATGATGTATCTCCCCCACCTATGGCAGTTAAAAATTCTTTTTGTTGCATTGGGCAACTTTGGAGAACTTCAAGAGTGGACATGGCACATGGTGCTTGGGACAAATCTTCCAAAATACTCTAACTGTGGGCAGCCCATGCATTTAGATTATGCATAGCTCTACGAAGAACACCCTTCAAGGGATGGAGTACTATGTCAGGTGAAGGATTATCTATATGGAGAGGGTCACTCAGTTGGGTAGAAGATACAAAACCCTTAGAGGATGAACCTACATCAATAAAGTCGTAATTACAAGCTTGAGTTTGAAGCGATATAATCTTTTCAAGCATGAAGAATAGGTCATTTTGCGGTGCCCCCCAAGACAAAGGAGACCTATTGTGACCCCTTTTAGAGGAGCAAGATTTGTCACAATCATTTTTTGGTGTTGGGGACATAATGGATTTGTCAGGACAATGCACTACTCGGAAAAATACTAATGGATTTCATCAATTTTTAACACTAGTGGGTAGGATGATCCTCTACACAAATTTTGAAGAGGAAATTCTTCTTATTTCCTTTAGTGCATCTACCAACATGTTTTGGGTTTGGGAAGCTCCCTATCCAGAGTTAGAATTTTTATTTTTATTCTTTTTTCCTCTAGGTTGTTGAGGATTATTTGAGTGTGTGGATTGCACTGAATTCACTTCGGAGGTCTGGAAAATAGTTGTAACAGTTTGATCGCTAGGAATAGTGGTGGATGGGTTTGATGTGATGTTAAAATTTCCTAAGTGTCCGACTAACTGGCCCACATATGCATTGGAAAAAAAACCAACCACACCATCAGCATGGGGTATTGGGTTCAACTTGGAAGGGTTTGTTGATGAAAGAGGAGAATACTGAATAATATCATATAATGTTTTTAACTATAATATATCAATTCAATATGTTGGGAACGCATGATATTTTATTCTTCGGTGACTTTTCCCCTGACATGGATATGCCCCTGACAATGTGAGGAAGCAAATATTTGGTAAACCATTCTGCAAAGAGTTGGTTTCTAATCATCCCGAGACGATGCCACCACTCATGGTAATGGTCCAATATATGGGTGGAAGTGGTTTGTTGTAGAGTTGTCAAGAGTTCAGTCCATGTCTCATACCTCACAAGAAGCTGGGAGTGTGTTAGTAACGCCATTGCTATTTTAGTAAAGCTTATATAGGAGACACCTTTTATCTCTATCTACCATTTGGAAAAACCTTTGGTCAAGGTTCTTTGGAAAAGTCTAAACCTAATTCCATAGTCCATTAGAGAGTTAGATGAGAAAAAAAAATGATAGGTCATGATGTGAGTTGATGGGTCTTCTCTAGTCTTACCATCAAATTTAAGAATGTGAGAGGGTAACTTGGTAAGAATGGTTGACCATCCCAAGTGGTGAAGGATGGGGTTGTTTCTAATGTTTCCAAGAAAGAAAACGACGTATTGAAAAATGGATTTTGGGGAGATGGTGTAACATTGTGGGAACCAAAAGGAATTGGATGTCCCTCATGTCATATTTTTCAATGGAGTGAATATTTTCGAAAGGGTCATTTCCTCCAAGTTGCTGAGGACCAAGGACAAAAGTGCTTCTTGAAACATGGCTAATTCTAGGACCATACATTCCTGTAGATGGAGTAATCCAATAGAAATATGTTGGACCATAAGAATGGATCCCTCTAGGAACATACATGATTATGCATAGGGTACGACACACTACCAAACTTTTGGCTAATCCAAGGGGTGTTGGCTCCCACATAAACATTGTTTCCCCAGGTTGACTAGGAGTAGTACCCAAGCTGATATTTACATTACTTACAAAAGGAAAACCAAAATGTGCAAGCCTTATGCCAGATGTTGGTTTACCCTTAGCTGCAACTCCTCCTTGTCCATCTCTCAATTTAAATTTAAGCTTAAAAAAGTGGATCAATGATGAAGTTATTCTAGCAACGTAACTTTACTCTTATTTCTATCATATCTACCATAGAGTTTATTTCTTTTTATATAGTGATGGAAGGAGGTGAATAGGGCTCCATAACTCTAAGGTACTTGGAGATATTGTGTGGGATGAGTTGACATCTCATATATTCTTGATTTCCTTGAATGTATCGAAGATCCCTCACTAGAATCACCTGATATTTTCCTCGAGCGTATAAAAAATATGTCGTATTGGAGTTTCGTGGGTTGAAATCTAGTGTCTAACAACATGTCATGCATTTCTAGTTAGGTGAAGCTCGACACCCTTCAAAAAGGCTTAATTACTAGGAAAAATGGTTGTCTCTTTATCATGTATTCCTCTCTTCAAGGTGACAAAAATATTTGTAACAGAAGGGAATTTCAGACAAAAATATTTGTAACATAAGGGAATTTCAAATCAAATAATCCTTTACCTATTAGGTTTTTCTTTCCCTTCAACATTTACAACCGATGAGAATTTCTATGGATATGCATAAAACATTTATAATTCCTTCAAATGTGCAAGTGTAATCCATTAGTGACATGCACTTGTAAACTATAAAAATATTTCAGAAAGTGTTCAAACAATATTCATAACCAATGATATGCCTCTAAGTCCTCAATATGCCTTTAATTCCTCTTTTAATGATTTTAAATATGATAGCCATCTCAATTAAGAAAAATAACAAGCTCATTTAACACTTTCAAAGGAGAATCTTCCAAAAGATTTCAAAATAAACAAATTAAGGCATATGAAACATTGGAAATGTACAATTTCAATCCTTATGCAAGTGAATATTTAATTATCTTATGTGTTGAGGCATAACCAAATGAACATGATCCTCTCTGAACAAACCTGCATATAAATAACACAAGAGCATGGAATGGTTTCTAGTAAGGGAGTGGAATATATATGGTATACACATGTATGATAAAGGGTTAGGAACAAAAATACGAAGAATGAGACCTACATAAAGACATGAAATTATGTGTAACCTAATGAAAGGAGAACACATAAGAGGATTTTTAGGGTTTATGTATGAACAATCAAAAAATATTTCTTTTTGTATATGGCATTCCTCTTTCTGTAACATATTGAAGATGAATTATATATTCCAAATAAGTTGTTATCCAAAATCCCAAATATGCACAACGTGTATGCAAGTGATCAACTATCCTGGTAAATGCATGGATTCCAAGCCTACACAAAACTTTGAAAGGCATAAGATGACAAGGAGGGTAATGCATAGGTCTACACATACCCAAAATAAACATTGTAACGCTCCAAATTTTTGTACTATAAATTCCATGATGAGATAACAACTTGCTAGATATAGGGAATGCAAATGGGGTTATCTATGAAGGAAAATGAGCCATTGACAAGCAAGAAGGCCACTATGGAAAGAATCATAAAATGGTGAAGGGAGAATTAAACTTGGAGAAACATACCCATGTTGTCATGACCTATTGACCTATTCATAATAATGGTTGTGATTATTACATAGGAGTGGTCCAATCAAGCTTCAATATGGCATGGAAACACAAGCCATGAGTCGAATGTAAAATCCAAATAAAAACCACTCTTTCTACCAAATAATGAAACAATGATTAAAATGACCCAAAAGCAAGGTTGAGATCGAATTGAAATCACATAGGGATGGTTGAAATGATATCTAGGTGAACATAATGAATACTAGTTTGATTTGCAAATTAGCTAGACACCAAACTAGCCATAGAGAAAATATTTATGTGATCAATTGATGGTAGGAGACTAAACAACAATATATCAATATATAGATCAAAGAAAAATGAATATCATATAGACAAACACTTACAATCCAAAATAATGAAGAATGTATTTCTCATATTTGAGTGATAGAATAAAACCAAAGACAAGCTAAAGCTACCCATAGCTTAAGTGATATAACAAATGAAAATAGGAATGAGTTGCATCCACCACAATGAGATTGAGATATTATTTTCAAATTCAAATATCAACAACCATGAACCTGAGTGGAGAGCCAAATATGAAATAATTAATACTAGTTAAAATATGAAATAATTAATACTAGTTATTGGTGTACAACTGAGAGGGGGGGTGAATCAGTTATTACCGAGCTTAAACAATTATGCTTATTTTAACCTCTTTGCAAATCACTAATTGACAATCACAATAATGCAATGAAGTAAGCAATAGAACATTCAACATCATTCACACATGAAATATACAAAGACATATATTTCCTAAGGAAACCCATAAAGGGTAAAAACCTCTTCTTCTTTATATGATAAGTAATCTTTACATTCTGTACATTATCATACTTATGAGAACCAACTCATAATGAGGCTACAACCTCTGTTTTGCAAGCTGCAACTTGTTGAGAGCACCAACTCTATGTTTTCTCTAGCACCTACTAGAAGGAAGCACCAACTCCCTGGTTTCTCTAGCACCCACTAGAAGGAAGCACCAACTCCCTACTTTCTCTAGCACCCACTAGAAGGAAGTAACAACTCTATAAGTGTTCCAGCACCAACTGGATGGAAGCACCAACTTCCAGTCACACAGACACCAACCTGTATAATAGAGAACAACAGTTCTCCCTTGCACCACCCTACCACCCTGGTTTCTCTGGCTGCAACCATATGGAAGCTACAACTCCCTGTGTTCAAGCACCCACTTGAACCTCTGAGGAAAACAATCCTCCCTAGTACCTCCCTACTACCCTGAAATATAAATATTTTCTACTAAAACTTATTATAGTGATAAAATGTTCATCAATGGCTTACCAGTCTCATCACTATTCTGCTACACTGCTCTGCTCTCCTATATCAATGTCTCTCTGCCTACATATTCTTGTGCGTTCTAATCTTCTTCTCTTCTCTACAAGTGCACCTCAACCTTCTTTTACTGTCTCAGTTATGCATCTCTGTTATTTTCTTCTGTTGTGCTTTATGCTCTGCGTCTTATTTTGATTCTCTGAATTACACCTCTTCTGTGTATTTTAGCTCCTGCCCACAACATCCATTTCCCCGTGTCTGATCCCTCTCTCCAACAGATTCAATGTCTTCTTTGCTTTTCATTCTTATAGTATTTGTGCACCTTGTGTGTCCATATGCGCAATGCTTCTACATGCTCTTCATGTCGAGTGCTCTACCTGATCATCATTGCAACTCTTCAGCTTCTCTAGCTGTTGAACCCATGTGTCCATCATCACTGGGTGTTATGTTGAGATTCTTTAGCCCGTCTAGTAGTCGAGACTCTTCGTCTTCTCTGTCACAGTCAATCTTATCCTCTCTATTGTAGTTATAGGCTGCAACACTCTTCCATATGTCACTCGCCTCCTAAACAGTCTTCATTCCACTGGAAGATTCCTTGAGACTCTTTAGCTTCTCTGGCGATCACCCTGAAGTCTCTTCGAGTCCTCTAGAAGAAACAATCAGTTGTTTCTAGAAGTTACACTGTGAACCTCCAAAAACTGCATCAACAACTGAATCGCCACTGATCGATTAACTGTGAAGCGAAACAGTAGTTGTTCGATCATATTCCCAAATAACCTGCACCCTTGGATCATAAATGATGGGTCTCATGCTTATTTCACCATTTCACAATTCGACATTTTGACATTTGAGCATTCCTGTGGTGAGGCATCTCATCTCTCCAAGTCGCGATCTTCGAAATGGAGATTAGCTTCGTGCTACCTCCTCCCTTGAGCCTTCATCGATGTGACCATAGGTTATGATCAGGGGCCAATTCTGAACACGCATTTCACATTTCGCGTTTCGGGGATTCTATGATGAGTCGTCTCGACTCTCCATGTCCCAACCTCCGAAATGGATCTTGTCTCTTCGATCTCTTCTCTACTTCTCTTCTATGATGTGACCATCGATGATGACCAAGCGCTTATCCATACAACGCTTTGGCAACTTCGCATTTAGGCACTTCGAGACTCCTGTGATGAATAGTCTCATCTCTTGAATCCTCCAACTCCCGGTATCCAAAACTCCAGTCGATCTGCCTATTTCGGTATTTTCAGTGTTTCGCATTTCAGCACTTCAGAACTCCTATGATGAAGAGTCTCGACTCTTGAATCCTCCAACTCCCGGTATCCGAAACTCCGGTCGATGTGCATGTTTCAGGATTTTTGACTTTTTGCATTTCGGCACATCGGGACTCTTGTGATGAAGAGTCTCAACTCTTGACTCCTCCAACTCCCGGTATCCGAAACTCCGGTTGATGTGCCTGTTTCAGGATTTTTGGCGTTTCACATTTCGACACTTCAGGACTCCTGTGATGAAGAGTCTTGACTCTTGACTCCTCCAACTCCCAGTATTTGAAACTCCTGTTGATGTGACTGTTTCAGGATTTTGGGGTTTCACATTTTACAAGTTCCTGCTGTGAGTTGCTTCCTTAAATCCTCCAGCTCCTGGTATCCGAAACTCTAAAATGGAGTCTTTGTTTCTGATACCCGAAATGGAATTTATCTTTTGATCTTGCCATGCGATCATCGTTGTGATGCTGGTCTTGATCTTTTCCATCAATGAAAAACACACATACTCTGCACTCTACATGCACCTCTGCACTATCTCTTCTGGTCTTCATGAGCTTGCTCTGCTACATCTTCCCAAAATACTTCTGGTTCCCACCTGGCACATTATACCTATACTCAATCCATCGTCGTTGTTGTAATCACCATCAATGACAAGCATATGGTACCTGTAAAACATGCCAACAATCTCCCCCTTTGGCATTGATGGAAACAAAGGCACTCAAACCTGTTCTTCTAAGGCACCCAGACCTGTTCTTTTCTCCCCCTTTGACATCAATGTCAAAGAAAACACGCTCCCCTAAGCTGTTGCAGTATTCTTCGGAGGTATCAGATATTCAAACAATACAAACTCCCGCTAACAGAATGGACTCTCTTAGGTGTGAGACGGGATGACACCCAGCTTCTATCGAAGATATTCAAATGGTGTCTTGGCTAGGGTTTTAGTAAATATGTCTGCAATTTGTTCTGTGGTTGGAATGTAATGGACCTAAAAAATCTGATTGGTAACCTACTCTCTCAGAAAATGGTATTTTATGGGAATATGCTTGGTCTTGGAGTGGAATACAGAATTCTTGGACACACTGACGACACTAGTGTTATCACAATGAATTGGGATCGGTGCAACATATTTTACCTCCAAGTATGCAAGTGTTTGAATCATCCATAATACCTGAGTGCAACAGGTAGCAACAACAATGTACTCTGCCTCTGTAGTTGATAAAGAAATGGAACCTTGCTTTTTTCTCAACCATGCTACTAGAGAATCTCCTAAGAAGAACGCACCTCGAATTGTGCTTTTCCTTTCATCCATGCAGTTAGCCCAATTAGCATCTGAGTAGACTGATAATTGAAAATTCTGATTCTTAGGATACCATAGGCCATAGCTCATAGTTTCTTTCAAATATCTGAATATCCTTTTGACAGCTAGCAAGTGACTCTATTTAGGTGCAGACTGATATCTTCCTACCATTCCAACAACATGAATTATGTCTGGGCGAGATGCTGTGATGTACAGCAGGATGCCTATCATTGACCTATATGAACTTTGATCAACATCAGGTGAGTCATCATCCTTGCTTAATTTTCATCCAGTAACCATAGGTGTGCCCACAGGTTTAGAATCTTCCATTTGAAACCTTTTCAACATTTCTCTTAGATATTTTTCTTGAGAAATGAACATCCCTTCAGACGTCTGAGTAATTTGCAGACCAATAAAAAATGACAGTTCACCTATCATACACATTTCAAACTTAGAATCCATGGCAGAAGCAAACCATTGTACCAATGAATCCTTATTACATCCGAAGATGATGTCATGTACATAGACCAACATGATGAGAAAATCATTATCCTTTGTTTTGATATATAGATTGTTGTCAACTGTACCTCTCTTAAACCCTTTGTCTTTGATATACATATCTAGTCTGTGATACCAGGCACGAGGGGCTTGTTTTAACCCATATAAAGCTTTCTTAAGCTTTCATACTAAGTCACGGTTATCAGACAATTCAAAAACTTATGGTTGTTCCATATAGACTTCTTCATTTAAATATCCATTTAGAAAAGTTGACTTGACATCCATCTGATAGACTTTAAACCTTTTATGACAAGCATAGGAAAGAAATATTCTGATAGCTTCTAATATTGCTACACATGCAAATGTTTCATCAAACTCCAGTCCTTCTATCCGAGCATAGCCTTTACAGACCAATCTTGGTTTGTTCCTAACAACTTGTCCCTACTCATTCAACTTATTCTTAAAGATCCATTTGGAACCAATGATATTTTTACCTTCAGGTCTATGAACCATCTCCCACGTATTGTTTTTCTCAATCTAATCAAGTTCATCATTCATTACTTTAACCCAATGGTCATCTTTGCTAGCTTCATTAAAATTCTTGGGTTCCAGCATGGATATGAAAGCTATATGTGATTGTTCAGTGTTTTTTATTATCTTTCTCCTGGTTTGTACACCTTTGTCTTTTTCACCAATTATCTGANGATCAACATCAGGTGAGTCATCATCCTTGCTTAATTTTCATCCAGTAACCATAGGTGTGCCCACAGGTTTAGAATCTTCCATTTGAAACCTTTTCAACATTTCTCTTAGATATTTTTCTTGAGAAATGAACATCCCTTCAGACGTCTGAGTAATTTGCAGACCAATAAAAAATGACAGTTCACCTATCATACACATTTCAAACTTAGAATCCATGGCAGAAGCAAACCATTGTACCAATGAATCCTTATTACATCCGAAGATGATGTCATGTACATAGACCAACATGATGAGAAAATCATTATCCTTTGTTTTGATATATAGATTGTTGTCAACTGTACCTCTCTTAAACCCTTTGTCTTTGATATACATATCTAGTCTGTGATACCAGGCACGAGGGGCTTGTTTTAACCCATATAAAGCTTTCTTAAGCTTTCATACTAAGTCACGGTTATCAGACAATTCAAAAACTTATGGTTGTTCCATATAGACTTCTTCATTTAAATATCCATTTAGAAAAGTTGACTTGACATCCATCTGATAGACTTTAAACCTTTTATGACAAGCATAGGAAAGAAATATTCTGATAGCTTCTAATATTGCTACACATGCAAATGTTTCATCAAACTCCAGTCCTTCTATCCGAGCATAGCCTTTACAGACCAATCTTGGTTTGTTCCTAACAACTTGTCCCTACTCATTCAACTTATTCTTAAAGATCCATTTGGAACCAATGATATTTTTACCTTCAGGTCTATGAACCATCTCCCACGTATTGTTTTTCTCAATCTAATCAAGTTCATCATTCATTACTTTAACCCAATGGTCATCTTTGCTAGCTTCATTAAAATTCTTGGGTTCCAGCATGGATATGAAAGCTATATGTGATTGTTCAGTGTTTTTTATTATCTTTCTCCTGGTTTGTACACCTTTGTCTTTTTCACCAATTATCTGACTTGTAGGATGATTCTTTTGAGTGATTATGGAGGAGGAAATGGAAGTTGTCTGTTGATTTGAGTCTGTCTGAATATATGTGTCTTCATCTGATTCAGAGTCTTCGTTTTCTGATTCTTGGACCTGTTCATCTTTAGCTTCAATTGTGTCCTCTGTAGAAGACTCATTATTTTACACCTCTCTTGCTAGGATTCCTTCATTAACTTTTACGTCAATACAATCAACCATTTTATGAAGCCTCTTATTATAGCATCTGTATCCTTTACTATTTGTAGCATACCCTAAGAATATACCTTCATCATCCCTGTCATCATATTTGCCAAGGTTCTCATCATTATTCTTTATGTAACATTTACTCCCAAACACTTTGAAGTGTTTGATTGAAGCAAGTCTCCCATACCACAGTTCATAAGGTGTCTTGTCACTTTCTGGTCTGAGGTGGGCTTTGTTAAGAACATGGACTATTGTGTGTATTGCTTCTACCCAGTAGGTTTGACCAATGTTCTTCTCATTCATCATTGACTTGGCCATTTGTTGCACTGTTCTATTTTCCCTCTCAACTACTCCATTTTGTTGTGGAGTTCTTGGGACTGTGTATTCTCTCTTGATCCCATGCTTATCACAGAATTCATTGAAATCACTTGACATAAATTCTCCTCCTCTGTATGATCTTACTTCCTTTAACCTCTTTCCTATTTGATTCTTAGTTAAAGCCTTGAATTTTTTAAACTTCTCAAATGCTTCAGCTTTTTCCTTGAGAAAGGCAACCCAAGTAATTCTAGAGTAATCATCAATAATCAACATGAAGTAGTTTTCTTTCCCTATGCCTTCCTATCTTTATGGTCCACATAAATCCATATGAGCTAGTTGGAGTGGTTTCTCTGTTGAAGTAGAGCTTTTGGACTTAAACTGTGTCCTGGTTAGCTTTCCTACTTGGCAGGGTTTACACACAGAATCTTGGGGCTTTGATATTCTCTGAAGATCTTTTACTGCCTCAAGATTTTTTATCTTGATTAAGTGGTCAAAGTTTAGATGTCCAAGTATCGTATGCCATAACCAGCTTTCATCATGTTTTCTTAGATGGCACTCTTCTCTATCTTCTTTCAACAAATATACATTATTTTCTATCCTTATTCCTTTGGCCATGACTTGTCCTGAGTTTACAGACTTTATCTTGCAGTCCTTGGACGTGAACATCACTTCACATCCTCTGTCACACATTTGAATTACACTGAGCACATTATGTTTCAGCCCATCTACAAGCAGAACATCTTGGGATTTTCCTTTTCGATTAGTTAAACTCACCATCCCTTTACCCTTTATTTTACCTGGAGCATCATTTCCAAAGGTTATGTTTCCTGATTTTCTTTCACTTAGAGATAGAGACTTACCTTTGTCTCTCGTCATATGTTTGGAGCATCCACTGTCTATATACCAAGGGTTCGTTTGTCTTTGAGCTGACAACACTAATCCACACTTGTCACTTTCTTTCTTCTTCCAAACCTTGACATTTTCAGCAAGGGAATTCAAATCTGGTTCATAGTTCCTTAAGTGACAGTCAACAAATTTATGTCCATAGTTATGACAGATGAAACATTCTGGTTCGTCGAATAAAGGATCATAACAATTTTTATGCTTAACCTGTGTCATTTTCCCATCCATAAAGTGATTTGCAGTCTGTGGTTGTTTGTTACTTGGCTGTCTCATTCTTTGTTGTGGCAAATATCTATACCTTGAATGTCTTGATTGCTAATAATTTAATTTTAAAGAACAGTTTACAGCTTTATGACCAAAGTTAGAACAAAAGAAATAATATCCATAGAAAAAACGTTAGTACTTGGAAAAAGTCTGTCTTCTTTGAGGAGGTCGAATTCTTTCATGCTGATAATTTCTCTGATCTACAAATTCAGTTCTGGTACTTTTTCTATCATTACCTCTTGGTGGCAGATTTTATTTCTTTGTTTCTGCAGAGTGACTATTGTCAATGTTTGAGGATTTGACAAAATTGATAGGTTCTTTGTTTCTTGGCTGACCACTACTTGATCCCTCTTCATAACCCAGTTTTCAGCTTTGGATTCCTTTGTTGATTCAGAATGGTGGATAATCCTTCTGAGGCTTTCATACTTGACAGATTTTGATGATACAAGGCTTGAAACCTCTCCAACTCTTTCCTAGTTTTCAGTACTTCTTCTTCGAGATATTTACATCTTGCCTTCTTTTCTGATAACTGTTGTTTCAGAATTTCCTCGATTTTATTTGCCTCTTCTAATTCCACTTTTAGCAGGGCAAAGTCTTCATCGGGCTATTTATTGTCTTTCTCGAACTGTATCAGCAATTGTTTTTGCTTTTTGTTCTTAATTCTGAGTCTGTCAATCTCTTCCAGTGCACTGATCAGTTCTCCTTCCATATCAACCACAACTTCTTCTTCATCAGCCTCACATAATGTTCTTTTATTATCATAATCCTCTTTGGCCATAAGTATGAAGTCATTTAGTTTATCTTCAATAGAGGAGTCATTGTCTTCATCATCTGAAGGATCATCATCATTGTTTACACAAAGACTTTTCTTCTTAAAATTATTCTCTTTAAAGAAATTTTTGTGTTTGTGCTTCTCCACATCACCACATGTCTGATCATTTCTTTTGTGAGGACATTTATTTGAAAAATGACATATCTTACCACAGTTGAAACATTTGAAAGGAAATTTACCTTTGTATTTGCCTGATCCCTTCTTCAGTCTCTTCACAAATTTTGCTTCAATTTCATCAAGCTCAGAATCCTCATTCTTGTTTGCCTTAAATGATGCTTCTCTGGAGGTGGGTTTATCCTTAACTATTCTCATTTAATATGCAGTCAATGTTCCTAGAATTTGACCAAACTCCAAGGTTTTTAAATCATTAAAGTATTCTATAGTAGAGACCTTCGGGTTGAACCTATCTGGTAGAGATCTCAAAATTTTCTGAACTAAAGAAGGTTCCTTAATTTTTTCATCAAGTGCCTTCATTGCATTTACCAGTTCTTCAACTCTGAGAAAGTATTTTCCAACAGTTTCATCTTCTTTCATCTTTAGTTGTTCAAATTGTACTCTATAGGTTTGAAGCTTGGCGTCCTTTACCTTCTCATTACCTTCATAACTGCTAATGAGTTTGTCCCACATTTCTTCGAGAGTTCCTAGGTGCATAACCTTTATGAATTCTGCTTCTACAAGCCCACTCAATATAGAATTCATAGCCTTAGCGTTGAAGCTAAATTCTATCTTGTCATCCTTATTAGCTAGTACAACTAGCTTTACATAACCAATATCTACCACATCCCAGACATATGCACCTAAGGGAATTATGTAGGTTCTCATTCTAACTTTCTAGAAGGAAAAGTTTGTTCTATTGAACAGAGGAGCCTTATTGGTTGAATTTCCTTCATGGCTTGACATGTTTAAGCTCTAGGATCTACCCTTAGATAAAAGGGGCTGGCTCTGATACCAATTGATGTACAATTGAGAGGGAGGGGGTGAATCATTTGTTACCGAGATTAAACAATTATGCTTATTTTAAATTCTTTACAGAGAACTGCTTGATAATCACAATAATGCAGGGAAGTAAGCAATAGAACATTAAACATCATTCACACATATGAAATATACAGAGACAGATATTTCCTAAGGAAACCCATAAAGGGTAAAAACCTCTTCTTTTTTATATGATAAGTAATCTTTACATTTTATACATTATCATACTTATGAGCAACAAGTCATAATGAGGCTACAACCTCTGTTTTGCAAGTTGCAACTTGCTGAGAGCACCAACTCTCTGTTTTCTCTAGCACCTACTAGAAGGAAGCACCAACTCCATGGTTTCTCTAGCACCCACTAGAAGGAAGCACCAACTCCCTGGTTTCTCTAGCACCCACCAGAATGAAGTAACAACTCCTTAAGTGTTCCAGCACCAACTAGATGGAAGCACCAACTTCCAGTCAGACAGGCACCAACCTGTATAGTAGAGAACAACAATTCTCCCTTGCACCACCCTACCACCCTGCTTTCTCTGGCTGCAACTAGATGGAAGCTACAACTCCCCATGTTCAAGCACCCACTTGAACCTCTGAGGACAACAGTCCTCCCTAGCACCTCCCTACCACCCTGAAATATAAATCTTTGCTATTGAAACTTATTACAATGATATAATGTTCATCAATGGCTTAGCAGTCTCATCATTGTTTTTCTACACTACTCTGCTCTCCTATATCAATGTCTCTCTGCCTGCATCTTCTTGTGCTTTTTGATCTTCTTCTCTTCTCTACAAGTGCACCTCAGCCTTCTTTTACTTTCTCAGCTATGCATCTTTGTTCTTTTCTTCTGTTGTGATTTATGCTCTATGTCTTATTTTGATTCTCTGAATTACACCTCTTCTGTGTATTTCAGCTCCTGCCCACAACATCCATTTCCCCGTGTGTGATCCCTCTCTCCAACAGCTTCCATCTCTTCTTTATTCTGCATTCTTATAGTCTCTATGCACCTTGTGCATCCATATTCACAATGCTTCTGCATGCTCTTCATGTCGAGTGCTCTCCCTTATCATCATTGGAACTCTTCAACTTCTCTAGCTGTTGAACCCATGTGTCCATCATCATTGGAATTTATGTTGAGATTCCTTAGCCTGTCTAGTAGTCGAGACTCTTTGCCTTCTCTGTCACAGTCGATCTCATCCTCTCTATTGTAGTTACAGGATTCAATGCTCTTCCATCTGTCAATCACCTCCTGGACAATCTTCATTTCACTGACAGATGTTTTGAGACTCTTCAGCTTCTCTGGTGATCACCCTGAAGTCTCTTCGAGTCCTCTGGCAGAAACAATCAGTCGTTTCTATCAGTTACACTTTGAACCTCCAAAAACTGCATCAAAAACTAAATCTCCACTGATTGATTAATTTTGAAGAGCAATAGTAGACCTTTGATCATATTCCCAAATAACCTGCACCATTGGATCATAAATGATGGGTCTCGCGCTTATTTTTCCATTTCACAATTGAACATTTCGACATTTCGACATTCCTGTGGTGAGGCATCTCGTCTCTCCAAGTTGCGATCTCTAAAATGGAGATTAGCTTCGTGCTACTTCCTCCCTTGAGCATTCATCGATGTGACCATAGGTTATGACCAGGGGGCAATTCTGAACACGCATTTCGCACTTCGCGTTTTGGGGATTCTGTGATGAGTTGTCTCGACTCTCCATTTCCCAACCTCTGAAATGGAGCTTGTCTCTTCGATCTATTCTCTACAGGTCTTCGATGATGTGACCACCGACAGTGACCAAGCGCTTATCCATACAGTTCTTTTGCAATTTCGCATTTCGGCACTTCGAGACTCCTGTGATGAAGAGTCTCGTCTCTTGACTCCTCCAACTCCTAATATCCGAAACTTCGGTCGATGTGCCTATTTCAGGATTTTCGGCGTTTCTCATTTTGGCACTTCAGGACTCCTGTGATGAAGAATCTCGAGTCTTGACTCCTCTGACTCCTAGTATCCGAAACTCTGATCGATGTTCCTGTTTCAAGATTTTTGGCTTTTCGCATTTCGGCACTTCGCGACTCCTGTGACGAAGATTCTTGACTCTTGACTCCTCCAACTCCCGGTATCCGAAACTCCAGTTGATGTGTCTGTTTTGAGATTTTCGTCGTTTCACATTTCGACACTTCGGGACTCATGTAATGAAGATTCTTGACTCTTGACTCCTCCAACTCTCGGTATCTTAAACTCCTATTGATGTGACTATTTCAGGATTTCAAGGTTTTTCATTTCGCAAGTTCCTGTCGTGAGTTTCTTCCTTGAATCCTCCAGCTCCTGGTATCCAAAACTCTGAAATTGAGTCTTTGTTTCTGATACCCGAAATGGAATTTAGCTTCTGATCTTTCCATGTGATCATCGTTGTGCTGCTGGTCATGATCTTTTCCATCAATGACAAACACACATACTCTACACTCTGCGTGCACCTCTGCACTATCTCTTCTGGTTTTCATGAACTTGCTCTGCTGCGTCTTCCCAAAATACTTCTGGTTCCCACCTGGCACATTATACCTGTACTCAAGCCATCATCGTTGTTGTACTTGCCAGCAATGACAAGCATACATTGCCTATAAAAATTCCAACAATCTCCACCTTTGGCATTGATGGCAACAAAGGCACCCAAACCTGTTATTTTAAGGCATCCGGACCTGATCTTTTCTCCCCCTTTAACATCAATGTCAAAGAAAACACGCTCCCCCTGAGATGTTGCAGTATTTTTTGGAGGTATCAGATATTCAATCAATACAAACTCCCCCTAACAGGATGGACTCTCTTAGGTGTGAGACGGGATGACACCTAGCTTCTGTTGGAGATATTCAAATGGTGTCTTGGCTAGGGATTTAGTAAATATGTCTGCAATTTGTTTTGTGGTTGGAATGTAATCGACCTGAACAATCTGATTGGTGACCTGCTCTCTCAGAAAATGGTATTTTATGGGAATATGCTTGGTCTTGGAGTGGAATATAGGATTCTTGTACACATTGATGGCACTAGTGTTATCACAATGAATTGGGATCGGTGCAACATATTTTACCTCCAAGTCTGCAAGTGTCTGAATCATCCATAATACCCGAGTGCAACAGGTAGCAACAACAATGTACTCGGCCTCTGTAGTTGATAAATAAATGGAACCTTGCTTCTTGCTCAACCACGCTATTATAGAATCTCCGAAGAAGAACGCGCCTCCACTCGTGCTTTTCCTTTCATCCATGCAGTTAGCCCAATCAACATTTGAGTAGACTGATAATTGAAAATTCTGATTCTTAGGATACAATAGGCCATAGTTCATTGTTTCTTTTAAATATCTGAATATCCTTTTGACAGCTAGCAAGTGACTCTGTTTAGGTGCAGATTGATATCTTCCTACCATTCAACCAACATGCATTATGTCTCGGCGAGATGCTGTGATGTACAACAAGCTACCTATCATTGACCTATATGAACTTTGATCAACATCAGGTGAGTCATCATCCTTGCTTAATTTTCATCCAATAACCATAGGTGTGCCCACAGGTTTAGAATCTTCCATTTGAAACCTTTTCAACATTTCTCTTAGATATATTTCTTGAGAAATTAACATCCCTTCAAACCTGTAAGTAATTTGCAGACCAAGAAAAAATGACAATTCACCTATCATAGACATTTCAAACTCAAACTCCATGGAAGAAGAAAACCATTGTACCAATGAATCCTTATTACATCCAAAGATGATGTCATCTACATAGACCAACACGATGAGAAAATCATTATCCTCTGTTTTGATATATAGATTGTTGTCAATTGTACCTCTCTTGAACCCTTTGTCGTTGAGATACGTATCAAGTCTGTGATACAAGGCACGAGGG
Organism: Picea sitchensis; assembly: GCA_010110895.2. Taxonomy (NCBI): domain Eukaryota; kingdom Viridiplantae; phylum Streptophyta; class Pinopsida; order Pinales; family Pinaceae; genus Picea; species Picea sitchensis. Next base: position 44,631 of record SNQJ01S0012880.1, on the reverse strand, counting down.
GCTTGTTTTAGCCCATATAAATCTTTCTTCATGTTGCATACTAAGTCAGGGTTATCAGACAGTTCGAAACCTTCTGGTTATTCCATATAGACTTCTTCATTTAAATATCCATTTAGAAAATATGACTTCACTTCCATTTGATAGACTTTAAACCTTTTATGACAAGCATAGGCAAGAAATATTCTAATAGCGTCTAATCTTGCTATCGGTGCAAATGTTTCATCAAAATCCAGTCCTTCTATCTGAGCATTGCCTTTAGAGACCAATCTTGCTTTGTTCCTAACAACTTGTCCCTACTCATTCAACTTATTCTTAAAGATCCATTTGGAACCAATGATATTTTTACCTTTAGGTCTATGAATCATCTCCCACGTATTGTTTTTCTCAATCTAATCAAGTTCTTCATTCATTGCTTTAACCCAATGGTCATCTTTGCTAGCTTCATTAAAATTCTTGGGTTCCAGCATGGATATGAAAGCTATATGTGATTGTTTGGTGTTTTTGATTATCTTTCTCCTGGTTTGTACACCTTTGTCTTTTTCACCAATTCTCTAACTTGCGGGATGATTCTTTTGAGTGATTATGGAGGAGGAATTGGAAGTTGTCTGCTGATTTGAGTCTGTCTGAATATCTATGTCTTCATCTGATTCAGAGTCTTTGTTTTCTCATTATTGGACCTGTTCATCTTTAGCTTTAGCTGTGTCCTCTGTAGAAGACTCATTATTGTACACCTCTCTTGCTGGGATTCCTTCATCAACTTTTACGTCAATACAATCAACCATTTTATGCAGCCTCTTATTATAGCATCTGTATCCTTTATTGTTTGTAGAATACCCTAAGAAGATACCTTCATCAACCCTGTCATCATATTTGCCAAGGTTCTCATCATTATTCTTTATGTAACATTTACTCCCAAAGACTTTGAAGTGTTTGATTGAATCAGGTCTCCCATACCACAGTTCATAAGGTGTCTTGTCACTTTGTGGTCTGAGGTGGGCTTTGCTAAGAACATGGACTGTTGTGTGTATTTATTCTACCCAGTAGGTTTGACCAATGTTCTTCTCATTCATCATTGACTTGGCCATTTGTTGCACTATTCTGTTTTGCCTCTCAACTACTCCATTTTGTTGTGGAGTTCTTGGGATTGTGTATTCTCCCTTGATCCCATTCTTATCACATAATTCCTTGAAATCACTTGACATAAATTCTCCTCCTTGGTTTGATCTTACTACCTTTAACCTCTTTCCTATTTGATTCTCAGTTAAAGCCTTAAATTTTTTAAACTTCTCAAATGCTTCATCTTTTTCCTTGAGAAAGGAAACCCAAGTAATTCTGGAGTAATCATCAATAATCAACATGAAGTAGTTTTCTTTCCCTGATCCTTCCTATCTTGATGGTCCACATAAATCCATATGAACTAGTTGGAGTGGTTTCTCTTTTGAAGTAGAGGTCTTGGACTTAAACTGTGTCCTTGTTAGCTTTGCTACTTGGCAGGGTTTACACACAAAATCTTGGGGCTTTGATATTCTCGGAAGATCTTTTACTGCCTCAAGATTTTTGAGCTTGATTAACTAGTCAAAGTTTATATGTCCAAGTCTCCTATTCCATAACCAACTTTCATCATGTTTTCTTAGATGGCACTCTTCTCTATCTTCTTTCAGCACATATACATTATTTTTTGTCCATATGCCTTTGGCCACGACTTTGTCCTGAGTTTACAGACTTTATCTTGTAGTCCTTGGATGTGAACATCACTTCACATCCTCTGTCACACATTTGACTTAAACTAAGAAGATTATGTTTCAGCCCATCTACAAGTAGAACATATTGGGCTTTTCCTTTTCCATTACTTAAACTCACCATCCCTTTACCCTTTATTTTACCTGGAGCATCATTTCCAAAGATTTCGTTTCCTGATTTTCTTTCACTTAGAGATAGAACCTTACCTTTGTCTCCTGTCATATGTTTGGAGCATCCACTGTCTATATACCAAGGGTTCATTTGTCTTTGAGCTGACAACACTAATCCACACTTGTCACTTTCTTTCTTCTTCCAAACCTTGACATTTTCAGTAGGGGAATTCAAATCTGGTTCATAGTTCCTTAAGTGACAGTCAATAGATTTATGTCCATAGTTATGACAGATGTAACATTCTGGTTCGTCGAATAAAGGATCATAATGATTGTTATGCATAACCTGTGTCCTTTTCCCATCCATCAAGTGATTTGCAGTCTGTGGTGGTTTGTTACTTGGCTGTCTCATTCTTTGTTGTGGTATATATCTATACCTTGAATGTCTTGATTGCTCATAATTTAATTTTAAAGAATAGTTTACAACTTTATGACCAAAGTTAGAACAAAAGAAACAATATCCATAGAAAAAACATTGGTACCTGGTAAAAGTCTGTCTTCTTTGAGGAGGTCGAATTCTTTCATGACGATAATTTCTCTGATCTACAGATTCGGTTATGGTACTTTTTCTTTCATTCCTTCTTGGTGGTGTATTTTCTTTCTTTGTTTATGTAGAGTGACTGTTTTCAATGTTTGAGGATTTGACAAACTTGATAGGTTCTTTGTTTCTTGGATGAACACTACTTGATCCCTCTTCATAACCCAAACCAATTTTCAACTTTGGATTTCTTTCCTGATTCAGAATGGTGGCTAATCCTTCTAAGGCTTTGATACTTGACAAATTCTGATGATACAAGGCTTGAAACCGCTCCAACTCTTTCCTAGTTTTCACTACTTCTTCCAGAGCTTTACATCTTGCCTTCTTTTCTGATAACTGTTGTTTCAGAATGTCCTTGATTTTCTTTGCCTCTTCTAATTCCACTTTTAGCAGTGCAAAGTCTTCATCAGGCTATTTACTGTCTTCCTTGAACTGTATCAACAATTGTTTTTTCTTTCTGTTCTTAATTCTGAGTCTGTCAATCTCTTCCAGTGCACTGATCACTTCTCCTTCCATATCAACCACAACTTCTTCTTCATTAACCTCACTTCCTTTTATTTTATTATCATAGTCCTCTTTGGCCATAAGTATGAAGTCATTTAGTTTATCTTCAATAGAGGAGTCATTGTCTTCATCATCTGAAGGATCATCATCATTGTTTACACAAAGACGTTTCTTCTTAAAATTATTCTCTTTAAAGAAATTTATGTATTTGTGCTTCTCCTCATCATCACATGTCTGATCATTTCTTTTGTGAGGACATTTATTTGCAAAATGACCTATCTTACCACAGTTGAAACATTTGAAAGGCAGTTTACCTTTGTATTTTCCTGATCCCTTCTTCAGTCTCTTCACAAATTTTTCTTCAATTTCATCAGGCTCAGAATCCTCATTCTTGTCTGCCTTAAATGATGCTTCTCTAGATGTGGGTTTATCTTTAACTATTCTCATTTAATATGCAATCAATGTTCCTAGAATTTGATCAAACTCCAAGGTTTTTACATCATTAAGTTATTCTATAGTAGAGACCTTCAGTTTGAACCTATCTGGTAGAGATCTCAAAATTTTCTGAACTAAAGAAGGTTCCTCAATTTTGTTAATGTTTATGCCATTATTATAGTTCTTTACATTTCAATAGATAAGAGCATCATAAGAACAAGATCACTGAGAAATACACATTCAAAAGAGACACAACATTTATCCCGGGAAACCCTCTAGGGGAAGAAAACCCAACAAAAACTTCCTTATCATAAATTGACAATACAATGTTCAAGAGATAAATCAAACCAATATAGATAGTCCTCTCCAAAAGATGTGCCACTCTTCTCCTTCTCTCTCACTGGTAAGTTGTATCTTGCTTCTCAAGAATGAGCAAGTGTGTTGTGTGTAGAAGTGAAGCGCTAGCCTCTCTATATATACAAGACTGGCACGTGTGAAGGGGATTCACTGGTAGGGCCGACCTCTCACTCTGGGTGGGTAAAACCACCTTTAATTTAATTATGGGTCTCAATAATAACTATTAGGGACGACTTCTTATTCTGCCTATTACAATTGTCTATTGACCAATCCACAAAAGGGGATTTGGTCCTAATACAATTACCAACATGATTAATCCACAATGGGGATTAATCCTATGAATAAAATAATAATAATAATAAGAATACTCTTCGTATTTACATTATTTAAACACTCCCCCTTAAGAAGAAGGGTCTTCTTCAACAACACCAGGTGAGAGAGGTCATCAGAGGCATCAGGAGGACAGTATCGTTAATATCATCTTGAAACATTGGCTAACACATTTATGAGTCATCGAAAGTTTTCTTCATCAGCAACATCATCATTCTCGAAAGAATGTCATCATCATCTGCATCAATATTTATCAATAAAAATGATACCTCATCATAGCACTAGGCTGGCACATCATAGTACTACACTGGCTCAATGTCACAACTAATAAGCTGGTAGCTCAGTGTCAGTCACATCTTGCTTTACGTCTACCAACAAGGTCATAAGAAAGGAATCATATTGCTTTACATCTAAAAACTAGGTCAGAAGAAAGGAACACATCAACATCTCGCTTTACGTCTAACAACGAGGTCATAAGAGAGGAATCATCTTGCTTTACGTCTAACAACTAGGTCAGAAGCAAGGAATCACACATCATCTCACTTTACGTCTGACAACGAGGTCAGAAGTGAGGAATCATCATCATCTTGATTTACGTCTAACAATGAGGTCATAAGCAAGGAATCATCTTGCTTTACATCTAACAACTAGGTCAGAAGAAAGGAACACACAACGTCATGCTTTACGTCTAACAATGAGGTCAGAAGCAATGACTCATCTTGCTTTACGTCTAACAGCGAGGTCAGAAGCAAAGAACACACAGTGTCATGCTTTACGTCTAACAACGAGGTCAGAAGCAATGACTCATATTTCTTTACGTCTAATAGCGAGGTCAGAAGCAAGGAGCACACATCGTCATGATTTACGTCTAACAACGAGGTCAGAAGCAATGACTCATCTTTCTTTATGTCTAACAGTGAGGTCAGAAGCAAGGAATAAATATATATACTCCCCCTTTGAGGGAGGGTCCTTTCGGACTATACCAATCTTATCTCGAAAGTGTTCAAACTTTACATGAGAGAGAGGTTTGGTCAACACGTCAGCAACTTGTTCATCCGTGCTAATGTACTGGAGCTTCAAGGCTCCTCTCTATACCATGTCGTGGATGAAATGATAGCGGATCTCTATGTGCTTCGACCTGTCGTGGAATATATGATTATCTGTCATTTTTATGCAGCTCTGGTTGTCACATAGAATCACGGTTTCTCTCATCTCCAAGTTAAGTAGGCCATTTAGCAACTTTCGAAGCCATATAAATTCACAGCTAGTAGAACATGTGGCAATGTACCTTGCTTCTACTGTGCTGAGAGCAATATTGGATTGCTTCCTACTCTGCCATGAGATCATGGTTGATCCCAAACTAAAACAACATCTGAAAGTGCTTTTGCTATAAAAAATGCTTCCTGCCGAATTTGAATCAGTGTATCCACTCAATGTGAAGTCATTATCTCCATCATAGCTAATACCATGATCCATTGTACCTTTAAGGTACCTCATCACATGTTTTGCAGCCACTAGGTGAACACGTCTGGGCTCTACCAGAAAATGACTCAAGGTGTTCACTGCAAAACAAATGTCTGGTCTGGTGTTCGTCAGGTACATCAGCGATCCAATAATCTGTCTGTACAGTGTGGCATCTATCAAGTCCGACGAAGTATTGACCAGCAGCTTCAGCTTCGCTTCCATGGGTTTGTTCATGGGCTTACATTCTAGCATGTCGAATCTCTTTAAGATTTCGACTGTGTACTTCCCTTGGTTAAGGAAAATCCTTTTTGGACTCTGCCATACCTCAAGGCCCAAGAAGTAATGAATTAGGCCAAGGTCTTTCATTTCAAATTATGTGGCAAGTCTCTTTTTACATTCAACAATGAGCTTTTCTTCTCCAGTTAAGAATAAGTCATCCACATATAGTAGTAAGATTACTGGTTCATTATCCATAATTTTGAAGTAGATATTTAAGTCTGCATTACTCTCGGTAAAGACTAAGCTCGTCAAGAAACTGTCTATACAACCTTACCAAGCTCTGGGAGCTTGCTTCAATCCATATAAGGATTTCTTTAATCTGCATACATGAGACTTCCTGTCTTCTACCTCAAATCCTTGAGGTTGCTCTATATACACTTCCTCTTCGATGACACAGTTTAGGAAAGCTATCTTCATGTCCATCTAGTGAAGCTTCCACTTCATTTTATCTATAAGAGCTATGATGGTCCTGATCGAAGTGTATCTGGCTACAAGAGCGAATGTCTCTTCATTGTCAATGCCTTCCTTTTGGGAAAAGCCACAAGCGACAAATCCTTCTTTATATTTCTCAATACCTCCATCAACAACATGTTTTATTTTGAAGAGACATTTTGATGACACCACATCCTTATTTTTTGTTCTGGGAACTATTTCCCATACATCATTCTTTATTATGGATTGGTATTCCTGTGTCATGGCATCTTCCCATTCCTTATTTTGAATGGATTCTTCAAAACATGTAGGTTCTTCATCAAGTAGATTGCACAACAAAGCCGTGTAACTGGAGAATGGCTTTGGTCTTTTTACCTATCTTGTGGTTCCATCTGGAACACCATACTTCTCTCCATCTTGAATAAGCTCTCTTTCCAAAGTAGGCTTTCTTTTATGGGAGAAGTTCATTTGAGGAGGTTCTTGAACTTCTGTTATGTCGTGGTCTTCAAAAGTCTCCTCATCAGGGGAAGTTACGACTTCCCTTACAGGTTCTGCAACTCTGGGAACTTCCCTCATGGATTCTGCAATCCTGGGATTTACAAGTTCCTCTTCATATATTTCTTCAAGCTGACATCTTCTTGATTTCTTAAGTGTTTCTTCTTCATCAAAGGTCATGTCCCTACTAATCTCAATATGGCAGTTACCAGGTATGTAGATTCTGAAGGCCTTGGATACCTCACAGTATCCCATGAATATTCCCTTCTTTCCGGAGGGTTCCAGCTTGTTTCTTTTCTCTTTCATTATATGAATAAACACTGGATAGCCAAAAATTTTGAGATGGATTACCTCTGGCTTCTTTCCGGTGAACATTTCATCTGGGGTATTGAACCCAAGTGCGCTATGGGATAATATGTTCTGCACATAAACAACTGCCATTGTTTCTTCTGCCCATAAGCACATAGGAAGATATAGATCGTGAATCATGGTCTTTACAGCTTCCATAATTGTTTTTTTCTTCCTTTCAGCTACACCGTTTTGTTGGGGATTATAGGGAGTAGTGAGTTCCCTCTTGATCCCAACATCTCTGCAAAAGTTTACAAACTCCTTTGAGGTA
>SNQJ01S0012880.1:23155-37218 GCA_010110895.2 Picea sitchensis | reverse complement strand
GAAAGATTCTCTATCAAGGCTTTGAATTCCTTGAATTTACTGAATACTTCATCTTTAGATTTTAAGAAATATATCCAGGTCTTATGAGAATAGTCATCAATAAATGATACATAGTATACATACCCGCTAATGGAGGATGATGGAATTGGGCCACACACGTCTGAATGAATGAGTTCCAATACTTCTTCTGCCTTGCTGTCCCTCTTTGGAAAAGGGTTCTCGATATTCTTCCCTTGTGCACATCCATTGCATATGCCTTCCTGATCACCCTTGAGATCTGGTAAACCTGTGACAACTTTGCATATGTATGGTAGCGCCTTGTAGTTAATGTGGGCCAATCTTCTATGCCAAAGTTCGCATGAGTTTTCAATGGTATGGGTCATGGCAGTTTCTAGGTGACCCTTTAGCTTATATAAGCCATTTTCTTCACTTCCGATGAAGATTGCTTCATGTAAGGTTTATCCTTTAGCCCGCATAAGAACTTCTCCATCTATGAAGGAAACTCTATAGAATTTCTTGTCTAAAGTTGATATGGAGAGTAAGTTCTTCTTTAAGCCTGGTACATAGAGTATGTCCTTCATTTTTATTGATTTTTCTGAATCTAGCTTGTAGTTTGATTCTCCTATTCCCTTGATGGGATATTGATAATCATCTCCAATAGTCACTTTCTGAGAAAACTTCTTTTCTGAAATACAAGAGAGAGTATTTTTCTTACCCGTCATATGTTTTGATGCACTGCTATCAATGAGCCATGTGTCCAATCTAGGTGATACATATCCTGAGAGAGTTGAGATCAATCCATGGTCCTTAATCATCTTCATAGGTGGTTCTTCATCTTCGGCTATGTGAGCATGTTTCCTTTTGTGCTTCCTCTTGTATTCTTCTCTTCTGACTGGACAAGAATTCACCTTGTGTCCCATCTTATCACAATGATAACATTGTATAGATGAGAGATCTCATCCCTTGCATTGTCCTTTCTTCTAAAAATTTCTTGGATGAGATTCTTGGTTGTTCAATTTGTTTGATGGTTGAGGTTCTCTATGAGATTCCCTTTTGAAGTAGGGTTTCTTCCTTCCTCCTTTTTTATGAGTAGCTAGGGCTTGATCATCATCCCTTGCTAGTAGTTCTTCATGATTGGCTACCCTTGTCTCTTCTTTGATGCATTCTTCCCATAGGCTCTCAAACTGTAGTTTCTCCTTTATTGCACATACGGACTGGATGAAAGCATCCCAAGGTCTTGTGAGACCATTTAGGGACGTTATTACGAATTTGTCTTCATCGATGGTCTCTCCAATCAATTTTAACTGTTCTTTTATTTCTGAGATTCGGGAGAAGTATTCTTGAATCATTTATCCTTTCTGTATCTTGGTATTCTTCAATTGAGATCTTAGATTCATATTTTGATTTATGTTCTTTCCTCCATATAGTTTTCTTACAGAGTCAAAAATATCCTTCGGAGTTTTCTTGGACGATCCATACGGGATCAGGTGGTCTTTGATTGAATCTACAATGATTCTTTGAGCCCTAATCAAGTCCTTCTGATGCTTCGCTTTCTCTACGATATCTTTAGGTTCCTCCACTTCTTCTTTGATGAATTTTTCTAGTTCATTCTCTGCAATGATCAGACCGATCCTATACTTCCAGGCATGGAAGTTGTCTATGCCTTATAGTTTCTCAACAAGCTTTTTGCTTGCAGACATCTTGTACTTGAGGCTACGAAAAATGACCAAAAATGAAAATGCTTAAAATCAAATTTTGATCTTACCAGGAGGTGTGCTTGGTTGAGGCGAGTAGCCTGGTATACTTTGATATGAGAAAATCCAATTTTTACCCCTTCAAATTTGATCTGCAAATTTTTGGACTGGTGCTTCTGGTACTTCTGGTACTCTGGTACTTCTGGTACTTCTGGTACTGGTTTTCTAGTACTTCTGGTACTTTTGTGAAACTAGGGTTTCACTTTCCGGGAGAACCAGCCACTGAAAAGGTGTTCTCTAAGTGCCAAAATGATCCTTGGGGGAGGGCGCAACTTTCTAGGTGGTTTTAGGGCTAAAAAGATTCACTTTTGCAAAACCCTAATTTTCAGGTATTGCAACAGTGACGTTTTTCTCTTGCGAAATATGCTTCCTTCAGGTTGGCTCTAATACCATGTTAATGTTTATGCCATTATTATAGATCTTTTCATTTCAATAGATAAGAGCATCATAAGAACAAGATCACTGAGAAATACACATTCACAAGAGACACATCATTGATCCTAGGAAACCCTCTAGGGGAAGAAAACCCAACAAAAACTTCCTTATCATAAATTGCCAATACAATGTTCAAGAGATAACTCAAACCAATACAGATAGTCCTCTCCAAAAGATGTGCCACTCTTCTCCTTCTCTCTCACTGGTAAGTTGCAGCTTGCTTCTCAAGAATGAGCAAGTGTGTTGTGTGTAGAAGTGAGGCGCCGACCTCTCTATATATACAAGACTGGCACGTGTGAAGGGGCTTCACTGGAAGGGCTGACCTCTCACTCTGGGTGGGTAAACCCACCTTTAATTTAATTCTGGGTCTAAATAATAACTGTTGGGGCCAACATCTTATTCCTCCTATTACAATTGTCTGTTGACCAATCCACAAAAGGGGATTTGGTCCTAATACAATTACCGTCATGATTAATCCACAATGGGGATTAATCCTATGAAAAAAATAAAAATAATAATAAGAATACTCTTTGCAGTTACACTATTTCAACAAATGTTTTCACCAAGAGCTTTCATTGCATTTACCAGTTCTTCAACTCTCAGAAAGTATTTTCCAACAGTTTCATCTTCTTTCATCTTCAACTGTTCAAATTGTACTCTGTAGGTTTAAATATTGGCATCCTTTACCTTCTCATTACCTTCATAACTGCTAATGAGTTTGTCCCACATTTCTTTGGCAGTTCCTAGGTGCATAAATGTTACGAATTCTACTTCTGCAAGCCCACTCAAGATAGCATTCATAGCCTTAGCATTGAAGCTAAATTCTAGCTTGTCATCTTTATTAGCTAGTACAACTGGCTTTACATAACCAATATCTACCACATCCCAGACATTTGCACCTAAGGCCATTATGTAGGTTCTCATTCTAACTTTCCATAAGGAAAAGTTTGTTCCATTGAATAGAGGAGCCTTATTGGTTGAATTTCCTTCATGGCTTGACATGTTTAAGCTCTAGGATCTACCCTTAGATAAAAGAGGCCGACTCTGATACCAATTGTTGTACAACTGAGAGGGGGGGTTGAATCAGTTGTTAGCGAGCTTAAACAATTATGCTTATTTTAAACTCTTTGCAGAGCACTGATTGACAATCACAATAATGCAGGGAAGTAAGCAATTGAACATTCGACATCATTCACACATATGAAATATACAGAGACAGATATTTCCTGAGGAAACCCATAAAGGGTAAAAACCTCTTCTTCTTTATATGATAAATAATCTTTACATTATGTACATTATCATACTTATGAGAACCAACTCATAATGAGGCTACAACCTCTGTTTTGCAGGCTGCAACTTGCTGAGAGCACCAACTCTCTGTTTTCTCTAGCACCTACTAGAAGGAAGCACCAACTCCCTGGTTTCTCTAGCACCCACTAGAAGGAAGCACCAACTCCCTGGTTCCTCTAGCACCCACTAGAAGGAAGTAACAACTCCCTAAGTGTTCCAACACCAACAGGATGGAAGCACCAAATTCCAGTCACACAAGCACCAACCTGTACAACAAAGAACAACAATTCTCCCTTGCACCACCCTACCACCTTGGTTTCTCTGGCTGCAACTAGATGGAATCTACAACTCCCTGTGTTCAAGCACCCACTTGAACCTATGAGGAAAACAGTCCTCCCTAGTACCTCCCTACCACCCTGAAATATAAATCTTTGCTACTAAAACGTATTACAATGATATAATGTTCATCAATGTCTTACCAGTCTCATCACTGTTCTTCTACACTACTCTGCTCTGCTGTATCAATGTCTCTCTACCTACATCTTCTTGTGCTTTCTAATCTTCTGCTCTTCTCTACAAGTGCACCTCATCCTTTTTTTACTGTCTCAGCTATGCATCTCTATTCTTTTCTCCTGTTGCGCTTTATGCTCTGCATCTTTTTTTGATTCTCTAAATTACACCTCTTCTGTGTATTTCAGCTCATGCCCACAACATCCATTTCCTTGTGTGTGATCCCTCTCTCCAACAAATTCCATCTCTTATTTGTTCTACATTCTTATAGTCTCTGTGCACCTTGTGAATCCATATGCGCAATGCTTCTTCATTCTCTTCATGTCGAGTTCTCTACCTAATCATCATTGCAACTCTTCAGCTTCTCTGGCTACTGAACCCATGTGTCCATCATCACTGGGTGTTATGATGAGATTCCTTAGCCTGTCTAGCAGTCGAGAGTCTTTGTATTATATGTCATAGTCGAGCTGATCCTCTCTATTGCAGTTACAGGCTTCAATGCTCTTATGTCTGTCAATCACCTCCTGAACAGTCTTCATTCCACTGGTAGATTCCTTGAGACTCTTCAGATTCTCTTGCAATCACCCTGAAGTCTCTTTGAGTCCTCTGGAAGAAACAATCAGTTGTTTCTAGAAGTTACACTATGAACCTCTAAAAACCGCATCAGCAATTGAATCAGAACTGATCGATTAACTATTAAGAGCAACAATAGCCCTTCGATCATATTCTCGAATAACCTACACCGTTGGATCATAAATGATGGTTCTCACGCTTATTTCGCCATTTCGCAATTCGACATTTCGACATTTCGGCATTCCTGTGGTGAGGCATCTCGTCTCTCCAAGTCACGATCTCCGAAATGGAGATTAGATTTGTGCTACCTCCTCCCTTGAGCCTTCGTCGATGTGACCATAGGTTATGACTAGGGGCCAATTCTGAACACGCATTTCACATTTTGTGTTTCGGGGATTTTGTGATGAGTCGTCCCGACTCTCCGTGTCCCAACCTCCAAAATGGATCTTGTCTCTTTGAGCTCTTCTCTACAGCTCTTCGACGATGTGACCACCGGTGGTGACCAAGTGCTTATCCATACAACGCTTTCACAATTTCGCATTTCGCATTTCGGCACTTTCTGACTCCTATGATGAAGAGTCTCATCTCTTGACTCCTCCAACTCTCAGTATCTGAAACTTCAGTCGATGTTCTTGTTTCGAGATTTTCGGCGTTTCGCATTTAAGCACTTCAAGACTCCTATGATGAAGAGTCTCGAATCTTCAGTCCTCCAACTCCCGGTATCCGAAACTCTGGTTGATGTGCATGTTTCAAGATTTTTGGATTTTCTTATTTCGACACTTTGGGACTCTTTTGATGAAGAGTCTTGACTCTTGACTCCTCCAACTCTCATTATCTGAAACTCTGGTTGATGTGCCTGCTTCAGGATTTTTTGTGTTTCACATTTCAGCACTTCGGGACTCCTGTGATGAAGAGTCTTGATGATTGACTCCTCCAAATCCTATTATCCAAAACTCTTATTGATTGGACTATTTCAGGATTTCAGGGTTTTGCATTTCACAAGTTCCTGTCGTCAGTTGCTTCATTGACTCCTCCAGCTCCCAGTATCTGAAACTCTGAAATGGAGTCTTTGTTTCTGATACCCGAAATGGAATTTAGCTTCTGATCTTTCCATGCGATCATCATTGTGCCGCTGGTCATGATATTTTCCATCAATGACAAACACGCATACTATGCACTCTACGTGCACCTCTGCACTATCTCTTCTAGTCTTCACGAGATTTCTCTGCTGCGTCTTCCCAAAATACTTTTGGTTCCCACCTAGCACATTATACCTATACTCAAGCCATCATCGTTGTTGTACTTTCCATCAATGACAAGTATACGCTGCCTATAAAACATGCCAACAATATCCCCCTTTGGCATTGATGGCAACAAAGGCACCCAGACCTATTCATTTATCCCCCTTTGACATCAATGTCAAAGAAAACACACTCCCCCTGAGCTGTTGCAGTATTTTTCGGAGGTATCAGATATTTAATCAATACAAACTCCCCCTAACAGGATGGACTCTCTTAGGTGTGAGACGAGATGACACCCAGGTTCTGTTAGAGATATTCAAATCAATCATAAGTAATCAACATGAAGTAGTTTTCTTTCCCTGTGCCTTCCTATCTTAATGGTCCACATAAATCCATATGAGCTAGTTGAAGTGGTTTCTCTATTGAAGTAGATCTTTTGGAATTAAACTCTGTCCTGGTTAGCTTTCCTACTTGGCAGGGTTTCCAGACATAATCTTGGGGCTTTGATATTCTCAGAAGATCTTTTACTGCCTCAATATTTTTGAGCTTGATTAAGTGGTCAAAGTTTAGATGTCCAAGTCTCCTATTCCATAACCAACTTTCATCATGTTTTCTTAGATGACACTCTTCTCTATATTCTTTCAACACATATACATTATTTTCCGTCCTTGTGCCTTTGGCCACCACTTGTCTTGAGTTTATAGACTTTATCTTGCAGTCCTTGGATGTGAACATCACTTCACATCCTTTGTCACACATTTGAATTACACTGAGCACATTATGTTTCAGCCCATCTACAAGCAGAACATCTTGGGCTTTTCCTTTTCGATTACTTAAACTCACCATCCCTTTACCCTTTATATTTACCTAGAGCATCATTTCCAAAGGTTACGTTTCTTGATTTTCTTTCACTTAGAGATAGAAACTTACCTTTGTCTCCCATCATATGTTTGGAGCATCCACTGTCTATATACCAAGGGTTTGTTTGTCTTTGAGCTGACAACACTAATCCACACTTGTCACTTTCTTTCTTCTTCCAAACCTTGACATTTTCAGCAGGGGAATTCAAATCTGGTTCAAAGTTCCTTAAGTGACAGTCAACATATTTATGTCCATAGTTATGACAGATGTAACATTCTGGTTTGTCGAATAAAGGATCATAACATTTTTTTATGCTTAACCTATGTCCTTTTCCCATCCATAAAGTGATTTGCAATCTGTGGTGGTTTGTTACTTGGTTGTCTCATTCTTTGTTGTGGCGGATATATATACGTTGAATGTCTTGATTGCTCATAATTTAATTTTAAAGAACAATTTACATCTTTATGACCAAAGTTAGAACAAAATAAACAATATCCATAGAAAAAACGTTGGTACTTGGAAAAAGTCTGTCTTCTTTGAGGAGGTTGAATTCTTTCATTCCGATAATTTATTTGATCTACAAATTCGGTTTTGGTACTTTTTCTTTCATTCCCTCTTGGTGGTGGATTTTATTTCTTTGTTTCTGCAGAGTGATTGTTGTCAATGTTTGAGGATTTGACAAACTTGATAGGTTCTTTGTTTCTTGGCTAACCACTACTTGATCCCTCTACATAACCCAAACCAGTTTTCAGCTTTGGATTCCTTTGCTGATTCAGAATGGTGATTACTCCTTCTGAGGCTTTGATACTTGATAGATTTTGTTGATACAAGGCTTGAAACCTCTCTAACTCTTTCCTAGTTTTCACTACTTCTTCTTCTAGAGCTTGACATCTTGCCTTCTTTTCTTATAACTATTGTTTCAGAATGTCCTCAATTTTCTTTGCCTCTTCTAATTCCACTTTTAGCAGGGAAAAGTCTTCATCATGATGTTTACTGTCTTTCTCGAACTATATCAACAATTGTTTTTTCTTTCTGTTCTTAATTCTGAGTCTGTCAATCTCTTCTAGTGCATTGATCAATTCTCCTTCCGTATCAACCACAACTTCTTCTCCATGAACCTCACTTCCTATTCTTTTATTATCATAGTCCTCTTTGGCCATAAGTATGAATTCATTTAGTTTATCTTCAATAGATGAGTCATTGTCTTCATCATCTGAAGGATCATCATCATTGTTTACAAAATACTTTTCTTCTTAAAATTATTCTCTTTAAAGAAATTTCTATGTTTGTGCTTCTCCTCATCATCACATGTCTGATCATTTCTTTTGTGAGGACATTTATTTGCAAAATGACCTATCTTAACTTAGTTAAAACATTTGAAAGGCAGTTTACCTTTGTATTTTCCTGATCCCTTCTTCAGTCTCTTCACAAATTTTTCTTCAATTTCATCAGGCTCATAATCCTCATTCTTGTCTGCCTTAAATGATGATTCTCTGGAGGTCAGTATATCTTTAACTAATCTCATTTCATATGCAGTCAATGTTCCTAGAAGTTGATCAAACTCCAAGGTTTTTAGATCATTAAGTTATTCTATAGTAGAGACCTTCGGGTTGAACCTATCTGGTAGAGATCTCAAAATTTTCTGAACTAAAGAAGGTTCCTCAATTTTTTCACCAAGTGCTTTCATTTCATTTACTAGTTCTTCAACTCTCAGAAAGTATTTTCCGACAATTTCATCTTCTTTCATCTTCAACTGTTCAAAATGTACTCTGTAGGTTTGAAGCTTGGTATCCTTTACGTTCTCATTACCTTCATAACTGCTAATGCGTTTGTCCCATATTTCTTTGGCAGTTCCTAGGTGCATAACTTTTACGAATTCTACTTCTGCAAGACCACTCAAGATGCATAACTTTTAGGAATTCTTCTTTTGCAAGCCCACTCAATATATCCTTCATAGCCTTAGTGTTGAAGCTAAATTCTAGCTTTTCATCCTTATTAGCTAGTACAACTGGCTTTACATAACTAGTATCTACCACATCCCAGACATCTACACCTAAGTCCATTATGTAGGTTCTCATTCTACCTTTCCAGAAGACAAAGTTTGTTCCATTGAACAAAGGAGCCTTATTGGTTGAATTTCCTTCATGGATTGACATGTTTAAGCTCTAGGATTGATCTGAAAATAGTGGTCTGACTTGTTATGCTATGCAAGCACCCTCTACTTCATTAAAACTTTACAGGACCTTGCTCCATGTGTTAAAATATGCAAGATAAATTATGTATTAAGTTCATGCTTCTTTTAAATGGTTATGTGTGAGGTCTTTGCAAGATTAAATATGTTGTTTTCATAAATACATCAGGAAAAATAACTTGCATAAACTAATAACTAGCAAACACTCACAACAATAACAACATGATAAAGGAGTTCACCCCTCTCTGGGCTACGTCTCCTTGAGCCTTCATCAATGGACTTGGCTCTCTGGGATTAATTTGTCAAAGATTCTTTAACAATATGCTGCTCAACTCCAATGGAAATTTTGACTGTACCATTTGGATCAGAATACATAAAAACCCCAAAAATGACTAATAAAACTCTGAAAATGGATCATGGCTCATCTGGGCATGACCTCTTCTACATGTGGCCTTAAGCTTCCCTGAGCTTCTCTTTGGAAAAAACACCTATAAAAGTCCTCAAATGGATCTGAAACATATCCCAAAGTGTTCAGAGCATAACAATTAGCCAAAAATGATTATTCAATCACAGAAAACAAACATAGGCTCATCTGAGCATGACCTCAAACAATGAGGGCTTCAAGCTCCCTGAAGCTTCTTGAAACTTTAATGGTTAAAAACCTACAAAATAAGTCTTCAAATGGATTTGAAAATAGTTCCAATGGACTCAGAACGTCCCAAAACCCCTAGATGGGATTTTACGACACCTCATTCAGCCAAAAAATGAAGAAGATATGCCTCCTGCCATTCTCTTCCTTCAAGCTTGCTATCTCTGGTTCGCCAAAACGCACCTCTGGGCGTTCTAACGAAGAACACGCTCCAAATTCGTGCTAAAACCTAGCACATGTGCATAACCACAAAACCATTCAAACTGTAGGACAATTACGGGTGCACCTAGCCCCTAACCATCAAGGGCCAGGTCGTATGACCCATGCGTCCACGCGCTAGCATTAACATAGGCTCCCGTTACATAAGCCAATGGTCAAAGGCCAAATGGTGGGTCATTGATATAACCATTGGAACAAGCACAACTATGCACGCATGTCCATATGATATAGTTGTGGGTTATATGTAACATATTGTGTGACCAAGGGTTGGGGCTAAGCCCCGGCCCGGTCGCCTCCCAAACCACACGCATATACAAACATATATATATATATATATATATATATATATATTGCACCATATATATAACAAGGAACAACTGGTGGCATGCTGGTTGGTGGCTCTTTGCTAAGTATTTTCCCCTGCCTGGAGGTCACGGGGTCGACTTTGGCCAACGACATAAGTTTTAAACCAATAAATGGATGACACGTGGTGGCCATTGACTGGATCATATGTCGTCATTCCATTTGCTGCCAAACATGCCAAGTCACCTGCCAACTGTTAGAATGCCTGTCTGCCATGTGTCGTATGGCCTGCCACATGTCATACGTCCTGCCACGTTAGCGTCCGTACAGACTGTACAGTCAGCAACCCTTTTTTTTGCCTGTTTGTAAATTTGAACAGAACGCGATATCTCTCACTCTCGACGTCTTTTTGAACCCAAATGAGTTGCGTTGGGTTCGTAACGACAAGGCCTATGCTCTCATTCGATTTGAAGTGATTCCGAGCACTTTAATTTTGGAGCTAAATTTTGACCACTGGTCTAGATTTTGATCACGCCTTCCCACTGAAAGGCTTTTGGACCCACAAAATCTTATGATTATCTGTCTGAGATTCAATACTCCTCTGCTTTCAAGTTCTATCAACTGATTCTACTTAAAAAGTCTTTTCGACAATCACCTGGATACTTTGACATGCCTTGCACTGCAACTGACTATGTCCTTCAACCACTGTTCTCTGGCTGCTGCTGACCCACTATTCTCTTTGTGCTTGGAAGACTACCAACCTTCCCACTAAGAATCAAGTCCCTCTTGTGAACTCTTTGATGTCAACACAATCCGCTCTCCAATGGCTGCAAAAACTTCCCTGTGACTTCTTGTCACAAGCCAAGAAAACCATCAATCTTGAAAACAAATTTATACAAGACTGAAAATGATGCCAACAAAGTCTTTTTCTCTTCAAACAAACTATCGCATCTTGTAATTCATCAAAGCACATGGCATTTTCCTGCATCTTGGTGTACTCAAAATCAACTTACAAGCAAACAAACACCATCGACTAAACATAAGTCGAAAAACATGATCGACACAACATAGTCGTCAAGAAAACATCGACACAAGTCGAAACTCATTTGAAACATATCAACCTTCCCAAAATGACAATTCGCCATTCATGATTCATAATCATGAATCATTCATGATGAACTATCACCAGGTTCACTGTTTACTCATACACAAAAAAAAATGCATGTGCATGACTCTTCAACTCTCCTTCCAGTACAAACATAAGTACATAAACCCAAAAACATGTGGGTACATAAGAGATGAACATGAAAAATATACATGGCTGTAACAAGTGAACATCATACCCATCTTTTACATCCTCCTGGCGAAGTTATGCAACAAAAAAAATGCCTTCAAATGAATCACATTCACATGCAACTTGCATCATACAAGTTGTGATAAACTGCTGCAACTTGTCATACTCTCAACATAAATGCACACATAAGGCTGAAAAGTGCATTTACAACAGAAAATGCAAGCCTTACTTGCTCAAGACATCCAACCATTTCTTACCAAGCCAACTCAACGGTGACTTTTTCTGTTGAAAATCATCCTCTTGTGAATCATCTTAACACACATCAATGATGGAATCTCCTCTTCCATTCTTGCCAATCTCTTTATCCATCTTCTTCTTGTGCTATGGATGAGTGGTTGGATGCAATGTCCAACATTGGTCAATGAGATGACCCCTCTTCTGACAATGAGTGCAAATCTTTTGCATCCTCTTTTCACGTTGTCTTTGCTTGTAAAGTTTCTTGAAAGTGGCCAATCTTTTCCAACATTTTGAAACATGATGGTTATATAAACCACAATATGTACATGGATTCTTTCTTCCATTTTTACATACAAATTTATCATGCTTAACATAATCAAAAGAAACTGAATGATAAGCAGAATTATACCTTGAACATTCACCTTTATCGCCTCTTTGAGGAGATGAATTTGAAGAGTTAAAAGTTTTCCTTTGAAGACCAACAACAGTGTTTATGTCTTCATGGCTGTCACAACTCTTTTGTTTCATACATTTGCATTCATCTTGAACACAAGTTTTTCATGCTGGAGGGATTGAACTTTCAACAAAAGTTCTTGAACTTTCACCTTTATAGCCTTCTTGAGGAGGTGAACTTGTTACAAAATTTGTTCTTGGAACTTTTTCCCTTGTCTCCTCAACTTTGGAATTTTCTCCATTTCTTCTTTCATATCCAAGAGCACAATACTTAGGCCTCTCTTCAAAAACAATAGGCTCAACAATGCCTTGTGCATGCTTTCCCAAACCTCTACCTTCATAACCCATTTTTAACAATAACTTGGACCCTATTCCTCTTGTGTGATTTTCAAAAACACCAAAACATTCATCTTGAGAGGAATTTGAAGATAAAGTAACATTACATACCTCATGTTCATGCATGTACTTGGTAAGGGTTTCCTTTGCCTCATGGAGTTGAATCTCCATCTCATGCAACTTTTCAAGAAGTTGGTCTTTCTCCTTCTTCAAGGGCCATCAACTGCTCTTCAAGGGCAATGCTCTCCTTTCTATCTTCCCACATCTCTTTCACCACATCTATCATGGTTAGAATCTCCTTCAACATCTCTTTGTCAAATAACTTTGATTTTGAAGATGTATGAGAACTATCAATGTTTGAATCTTCCTCCATCCTTGCAAGATATCAAACTTCAACACAAGACTTGCACAAATACCAACAGCTAAATCTCAAGTTATCAATGGAAAACACATGAGAAAAACAAACTATGCTCTGATACCACCTAATCTGAAAATAGTGGGCTGACTTGTTATGCTATGAAAGCACCCTCTACTTCATTAAAACTTTACAGGACCTTGTTCCATGTGTTAAAATATGCAAGATAAATTATGTGTTAAGTTCATGCTTCTTTTAAATGGTATGTGTGAGGTCTTTGCAAGATTAAATATGTTTTTTTCATAAATACATAAGCAAAAATAACTTGCAGCAAATAATAACCAACAAACACTCACAACAATAACAACATGATAAAGGAGTTCACCCCTCTCTGGGCTACGTCTCCTTGAGCCTCCATCAATGGACTTGGCTCTCTGGGATTAATTTGTCAAAGATTCTTTTACAAGCTGCTTCTCAACTCCAATGGAAATTCTGACTGTACCATTGGGATCAAAATACATAAAAACCCCAAAAACGACTAATAAAACTCTAAAAACGGATCATGGGTCATCCGGGCATGACCTCTTCTACATGTGGCCTTAAGCTTCCTTGAGATTCTCTTTGGAAAAAGCACCTGTAAACATCGTCAAATGGATCTGAAACCTATCCCAAAGTGTTCAAAGAATAACAATTATCCAAAAATGATTATTCAATAATAGAAAACAAACATAGTCTCATCTGAGCATGACCTCAAACAATGAGGGCCTCAAGCTCCCTGGAGCTTTCTGAAACTTCAATGGTTAAAAACCTGCAAAAGAAGTCTTCAAATGGATTCTAAAATAGTGCCAATGGATTTAGAATGTCCCAAAACCCCTAGCTGGGCTTTTACGACACCTCATTTGGCCAAGAAATGAAGAAGATAGGCCTCCTGCCATTCTCTTCCTTCAAGCTTGTTGTCTCTGGTTCGCCAAAATGCACCTCTGGGCGTTCTAACCAAGAACAAACTCCAAATTCATTCTAAAACCTAGCACACGTGCATAACCACAAAAACCATTCAAACTGTAGGACAATTACGGGCGCACCTAGACCCTAACCGTCAAGGGCCAGGTCATATGACCCATGCGTCCACGCGCTAGCATTAACATACACTCTCGTTACATAAGCCAATGGTCAAAGGCCAAATGGCAGATCATTGATATAACCATTGGAAAAAACACAACCACGTGCATGCATCCATATGATATAGTTTTGGGTTATATGTAACATATCGTGCGACCAAAGGCTGGGGCTAAGCCCCGGCCCGGTCGCGCCCCAAACCACACGCATATACAAACATATATATATATATATATATATATATAT
>SNQJ01S0012879.1:80842-123283 GCA_010110895.2 Picea sitchensis | reverse complement strand
CTTGAATAATTATTGCAAGTGAAATGTTATGTGTTTAAAGCAACAGGATCAATTTGCAACACATAAATTAAGGATTACTTATGAGAAATACACATAGACAGCAGCATAAACATTGAACATAAACACATGTACACAACAATTGATAAAGGATTTCACCCCTCTTATGGGCTACATCTCCTGGTCCAGCTTCCAATGGATCATTATTATTAATTTCTCAAAAAGTGCTCAAAAACATGTCTTACAATGCTCAAACGGACAAACCGACTTCTCCAATGGCTTCCCAGCGTCCCAAAACCCCTGTCTGGGCTCTTTCGGCACCTGAAACGGTCGAAAAATGAAGAAGTTAGGCCTCCTGGAAGTCTCCCTCTTCAAGCTTGTTGTCTTTGGTTCTACAATTCGCACTCCCCCTTTGACAAACCTGGCACACACGCTCTTTTAAGCGTAAAAACCCAGCACCGGGCGCAACCGCGCCAACGGTGAAAACCGTAGGACGGTTAAGGTACCTCCAGCCCCTAACCGCCTCGACACCTGGGCATATGGCCATGTGACCTCCCACTGGGCAAAAAGGTGGTTAAACCATTTGAAACCATGCAACTTAGGTTTGGTTCCCACGCCAACATTTAACACACGTTTACATAGCCACGGGTCATGGTTTCAAACCTCGTGCCAACACACATAATATATATATGAAATACATTGCAATGCAATGCATTGCAATACAATGTAACATAATGAAATGCGCGCGCGCGCCAAAACATTCGGGCTAATGCATATATGTTGGATCATATGCGATGTAATACGTCCACGGGTCGGGGCTAAGCCCCGGCCCGACCCCCTTTTCCGTTGGCATAACATTCAAACTAAAATATATGTTTTGTGGTTTAGTTAACAGGGCACAAATGGCGGTACTTTGGTTAGCAGAGAGTTATGAAGTCTTTAGTGTTGGGGGAGGTCCGGGGGTCGAACCCCGCGGACTCCCCATACAATTTTATACAACCATATAAACAATAATGAGGGGACACGTGGCGCCCAGGGATTGGGCCACGTGTCCTCATATTACTCGCCACCAACCGAACACGTGTCACCATCCAATATGCCAACAACCAATCAATAAATAACTGCCATGTCATCACCGTACGGCCTGTACGGTCCTGCCACGTCACCGTACGGACTGTATGGACAGGTACAGTCAGCATCCAAAAATTTTGCCTGTTTGGCTTGGCAGACAGATCGCGATATCTCCTTCATACGGAATCCATTTGAGAAAGTAAATATACCACCGGAATCAGGAAGACGAGACGGACAC
This sequence comes from Picea sitchensis, assembly GCA_010110895.2. Taxonomy (NCBI): domain Eukaryota; kingdom Viridiplantae; phylum Streptophyta; class Pinopsida; order Pinales; family Pinaceae; genus Picea; species Picea sitchensis. The sequence continues at coordinate 121,977 of SNQJ01S0012879.1, read as the reverse complement.
AATGGCGCTGTTTTCGTCGCATTCCGAGCACTTTGAAAATTGAGCAAAATTTGATCCCTTGATCATGTAACCTCATCTGGACCAAAGTGTTTCCACTGCACCTTGACCTGTGAAATGGTTTTGTTCCTGAGTGGGATTTCCTTCCTGTCTATTATGCATTGTGGATCTGGCAGGAATTCTCCCTCTGGTTCCACTTGAATCACAGACGAATCAATTATATGATTAGAATCATGTACATATTTCTTCAGCAACAAAACATGGAAAACATTATGTGCCTTCACTGTGGGAGGAAGTGCTATTCTATATGCTACAGGTCCCACTCTATCCAAAATTTCAAAGGGTCCATAATACCGAGGTGACATCTTGACACAAGCTCCCATTCTCAAGGAAATTTTTCGTGGCCTAACTAGGGGATACACATGATCCCCTACTTTGAACTCTCTAGGAGTCATTTTTTTGTTTGCATAGATTTTATGTATATCCTGATCTATTTTCAGATTTTGTTTTATCTTAATTTTTCTTGTTGTTCAATTTCCTTTAGCATGTCTAGTCCGATCATAATTATTTCTATTGGTTTATTCCAGCTGATTGGAATCTTGCATTGTCTACCATAGAGGGCCTAAAAAGGGTTCATCTTCAATGACTCTTGATAGCCATTGTTATAATAAAAATCTATCAGTGGTAGGTAGTCTTCCCACTTCTTCAGTTGATGCATTACATGCATCCTTAACATGTCCTCTAACACTTGGTTTACCCTCTCTGTCTACCCATTAGTTTGAGGTTGATAGGTTGTACTAAATAGAAATTTCGTCTTAAAACCAACAAACACAGATTTCCAAAAGTTTGAAGTAAATTTTGTATCTCGATCAGATATGATTTCCTTAGGCATGCCATGCAGTCTAAATATTTCATTCATGGAAATATTGGCAATATCTATTTTTTTGCAAGTTGATTTGACGGGAATAAAGTGAGCATCCTTGCTCAGTTTGTCCACAACTACCATGGTGGCATCATTCTATTTGGTTGATTTTGGTAACCTTGTGATGAAATCCATGGAGATGGTTTCCCATTTCCATTATGGGATTGGTAGGGGTTGCAACAACCCTGTTGGATGTCGGTGCTCTTCCTTAACTTTCTAAAATTCTAGAAACTTAGCTAAGAAATCAGCTATGTCCTTTTTCAGTCAGGGCTAATAAAATAGTTTCCTAGTGGTTGTGATCATTTTTTGATAACCAAGATGACCGGTATATGGTCTTTTGTGTAGTTCATCCATTATGAACCTCTTCAAGTCATCACAATTTGGATATACAACCTACCTTTGTAATTTATCAGGGAATCATTCAACAATTTATAACCCTCATACTTCATTCCCGTGGGCTCTTGCTCTAAGTATGATTTCACAGTATTGAAAAATGCATCTATTTCTTATGCACTTTTGACTCTCTCTTTGACATCTGATTCACAGGTTCTTATAGATTCCAAGTGAATCACTTTCATACTTCTACTAAGGGAATCAACCACCCTATTTTCTTTTCCTTTTATATGTTTGATTTCAAAATCAAACTCACTAAGGAGAGTCATCCATCTAGATTGTCTAGCATTGAGTTTTGGTTGATGAAACAAGTATCTGAACCCACTATGGTCTGTCATAAGAAAAAATATTATACCTAGGAGGTAATGCCTCCACATTTTTAAAGCATGTACTATGGAAACCAATTCTAGATCGTGGGTCACATAATTGATTTTATGCTCATTCAATTTTCTAGATTTGTAGAAAATCACATGTCCTTCTTGCATAAGGACTCCTCCAAGCCCTTCCTTCCAGGCATTTGTACACACAAGGAAGTCATTGTCTGGGTCTACAATATTCAACACATATGCATTGGTTAGAAGGTATTTCATCTCTTGGAATCTCTCTTCACATTCTGAAGTCCAAATGAATTTAACTCCCTTTTTCTGAAGGGAAGTGATTGGGCATCCAATCCTGGAAACTCCTTTTTATGAATGTTCTATAGTATCCTTCTAGGCCCATAAAGGATATGATATCAAATACATCCTTTGGAGTAGGCCAATCCATAATGGATTAGATATTTTCATGATCAACTTCCACTCCTTCTTCAGAAATAGCATGGCCTAAGTAATGGAATTGTTTTTGGAAAAAGTCACACTTACTAAACTTAGCATAGAGATTATGTTCTCTTAGTACTTGAAGCACTAACTTGAGATGTTCTTCATGTTCTTCCCTACTCTTAGAATATATTAGGATATCATCAATGAAAACAACACAAATCTATCCAATAAATTACTAAGTAAATTATTCATTAAGCACATAAAAGTGGTTGGTGCATTGGTAAGCCCAAATGGAACCACCAGAAATTTATAGTGCCCATATCTTGTCCTAAAGGATTTTTTGTGGATGTATTCATCTTTGTTGTGGGTGGGAAATCCCCCTACAGACTAGCATTAAGGGTTCTGTAATGCATGCAGAAATGACCTAAAGTCTCCTACTTTTTACCATCATCCCAATCATAAACCCCATTATTCATATGCAAATACAAGGTTAAAAAGATCAAGTTACTATACCTTAGTTTCCGTGTTTGATGTCGATCATTTTAATGTTCGGTTGCTCCTTGACTGCAAGTCTCTTCCCAAAGATGACCTGCATTCACAAAAAGACAAACAAAGAACTCCAAACATGCATGTGATCTATGGACTAATGGGTTAGAGATTCTATCAAAATATAATCAATATTAAACATTAACAATCTCATATGGCGGGACGAGAAAATTACTTCTTTTATTAATCTCACAAGAGTAACCTTACAATAGTGAGATCGTCCACTACTCCTTGAATCTGGTCCTAGGCTCCTCTTCAACTGTGCTCCAACTTCTTTTGTATATGCTTCTCTTCAAACACTAGTTGCAAAAGGTTGGGACAAAGGGAATGCGAAATCAGTTAGAGTTTCTTTACAATTATTTTCCTCCTTCCAAATGGGACCCCTACCCCTTCTTTTATAGGCTAGAAAGGATTAGGTATTTGGTCGAGTGAGTGGCTATGGGCGGTCAAACGGTTTATTTAACTTACCCAAAACTGTGTGTTTCATCTGCAACTTTCCATTTTTCGTGCTTTTGTAGGTACACACGGGTTGTAGTGGGTTAGATAGCGTGTACACGCATGCAGTAGTGGAGCAGGGCGCGTGTGCCTTTAAAAAGGGTGTTTTTAAGAAGAGTTGTTCAGTAGTGGCTTGGAAAAGAAGGAATATGAGATGGCCTGATGCCAGGTAAGCATGTCTGGTGCAAATTAGGGTTATAACAGATGCCCCCTAATGTGTGAAGTCAGAAGAGCATCTGATGGCCGAAATACATTATCCATCTTCACCAACGTACCAAACCAGTGAGCCCAAGGACCAGAATTCAGGAGGTTCCATTTGTAAAATAAAAATTGTCTCACCGAGGCGGACATACCCATGCTCAGGATGAAATAAAATCATGGATTTCAATCAAATACACTACAGATCCATGTCATATAACTATATAAAGTGTAGCCGCGAGCAATACACAACGGATCTACATCTTGAAATAAAAATATATATACATGTATAGTATCCATATTTCAAAAGCTAACAAGGCCTGATGGCTGGAGATGAAGCTTTCAGAGCTCAAACAACAACTTAAAAGTCTTCACAACTCGGGTAGGAGTGTAATATGAGTGTATGACTTCACTACCCAGAGGTCTTTGACGGCTTGTCAGGAACTGACTAGAGGATCTTGATGATCAGGAAAAGGGCTTCATTGATTTTGAAGAAAGACTTGATTGGGATTACGGGATGGTTGGGCATGGGGGTAAGAGACAATACTGCAGATGGGCTGACTCAAGCTTGGTAAAAGATTCCCTTGGACAATAGCACCAAAAAAGATGAGACTCAAGCAACATGATGTTGACATAAGTTCACGATGCAGGAGGCAACACAAACTCTCCATATGTCTGGAAGAATAACCAAATGGAGGAGGACACGGCTCTATGGAGCAAGAATAGATTCCTAAGGTCATATTAAATCCCAGGGCTTGACGAACAAATGTAAGGATGTGCTTTGTCCAAGGGCGACTCATTGTGCTGCCAGAAAACAGAAAATACTTTTCCCTTCCTCTTTTTGGGGTATATTTGTTTTTTTTGTCTTTTTGTTTTTTGAAAAAGAATGAAAGAATGCTATGTTACAAAGGAGGATCGAGTGTCGCAGATATACTAGTTCCAAGCATAAGGAACACATGGATGCTCAGAGCAAAGGGACATATGTAGGAAAATGACACTTGAGAAAAATCCTCCATGGGCCAAGGTGTCAAGACGCAGAGGCAAAGTGCTACAGGGCTTGCGTATAAGGCATGCTTCAGATGGTTCAGTTGAGAGAAACATGGAGTCGTCATTAGGCCAAAGGCGCAGGTATGCAAATGCGATTAATAAGACACACAATGGTAACGTCCTTCAATGTGATTTTAACGAGCCCAGAGAAGGTAAGCTCGACGGTTTTTCATATTTAGAGAGTCTGAAAAAGCGTAAAAGGAGACTCCACTAGGGTAGCTTTTTTGAAGGTAGTCTAGTCGGTTCGAAAAAGGGGTAAATTAGCACCGAAAATACGGTTATTCAAAACCATTTTAACGAGTGTGATAAAGACAAGATCACTCGGCAATTTTTTCATTTTTAAGGAGTCTGAAAAAAGCTTAACTATGGACTCTGTCAGGAATGTTCTTTTGGACCATTTTAACGAGTGTGAAAGAATAAGGTCACTCGACTATATTTTCAATTTTAGGGAGTCTGAAAAGAGATTAACTATGGACTCCGTGGGGGTTCCTTTTTCGTAAATTTAGTCTCTCGGGCCCGAAAGAGGGTTAAAATTATACCTGAGAATACTATTCTAGAGAACCAAGGTCCCTAGAGTATACCTTTGTTCGTGCAGTTGACCTTCCAAACCGAAAAAGGGGTAAACTACCACCGGACATACATGACTTCAAATTTCAGTTTAGCGAGCGTGAAGGTCAACAAGATCGCTCGGCAATCTTTTCATGTTTAGAGGGTCTAAAAAGGGCCTAAAAGAAGACCCCTTATGTTTTGGGAGTCCCGAGGGTGAGGTCAAGAGTGATAATGAATCATGCAAATGAGGCTCATACTCGCAATCAGGAAAACTAAAAAGGACTCCCTAGCCTATAGTCATTAATAACAACATGGACGCCAAAATGCAACCAAGATCTACCTAGGGCATTCATGTATAGGTAGGCTCTACCACTAAATTACAACACTTATAAAGTAGCACTGATAGTTTTGTGTCGCAACTCAGTGGGGTCGATCCTATGGAAAGGTAATCAAGACAACTAGATACAAAAAGTGGGGGTGGACCTAACTTAGATGTAATAAGTTGGAAAAATCACTTTTTTACCATGGGACCTTCAAAGTGACCCAAATCCCCAAAAAATTTCCCAATACCCAAAGTAACATTTATCATAACAATCCATAAGAAACTCTTGAACCATACTCAATGATTTTTAAATTAGAAAAAATGACAAAAGGGTCCAAAAATTGACAAAAGGGGCCAAAAAGTCTATAAATAGAATCCGACAGCTCATTATCACCATTGTTAATTGAGAAATTGACTAAAAGCCAAAAATACCCCTTTGTGAAAAGAGTTGATTCTGGGAGCCTCAGTGGACGAAATGACCATCCGCTTGGACCAAGTAAGTACATACTACCCCCTCTTTCAATTTAATTCTTTCTTTATGCATTTAATTTTGTTTTTTGGAGGGGCGTCGACCTTTAAAAGGTCAGCCCTACGTACACGCGGGTTGTCCTATGATAGCCTACGTGTGCACACGGGCAGGGGAAAAATTGCACGCGTGCACATGCAACTGTGAGCACTACAGCCTGCGTGTACCCTCCATTTAGTGTAAAAAATTAAAAAAGCAAGAGTTAACCCTCCTAAACTTTGTCTATTGCAGGATGTATGTTCACTGGAGAGAAAGAGAGCATGAGGATATTGATGTGTTGGTCGAAGAGGACCCTGATGCTCTTGCTGCATTGTTGCAATGTGGTTTGTTAAAGTGTTTCCATTGTCCTTTCATGCGGGCACAACCTAGGTTACTGAACACCTTGGTTGATTATTGGCATCCTGACGCAGAGGACTTTATGCTTGAGGGGCAGTCATTGACTCCAACGACAGAGGATATCTAGTTTCTGACTGGCCTCTCAAGGAGAGGGGAACCAGTCAATTTTTGTACTTTTCCCTTCGGGCGTCAAAACATATCGAAGTTGATTGGACTCCATTGTGAAGCCGGCATAGACAGAACAGGCTCGTTGGTGCCGATAAGCAAGATTTCAAACTTATCACTAAAAGTGATAGTGTTTCTCATTGGGCGGATTACTGGGTCTGCATATTTGCATCAAGCTTCCCGTGCATGCATGAATTGTGCAATTCAGTACTTAAATGCACACTTTTTTTACTGGAGCACCAGATTACTGGATTGTATGAAGAGGCAGCTAACAGAGTGTCGAATGCGGAGGCAGAGGAACTTCGGGTTTGGGACTATTCTTTGTGATTTCTTTGAGAGAGAGTGCTTAGTTTCAGTCCTAGAGAGGTGATATGAGGGCACTAGGCCTCTCACCCCGTGTTATGTAGATGGGCGATGTTGTTGCTGCGACAGGGAGGGGAGGACTATTGAGGCCTTTGACGACAAGTTTTTTTCTTGGTGGGCGCGAAAAATTCCGACCATAGAGGACTACCCCTATGCTAGGATTGAATTCTCTAGAGATCCTGAGATGCCAGTACCTCCCGGAGAGGAGAGAGGATAGATGGGTAAGTTTTATTTTTCAGAGTTATTTGATTTTTATGTCTTTTTATATATATCATTTTTTTTTGTGTATCAGAGTATTTGATAGTTATTTGTCTGGTATGTGCAGACGTGGGGCCAGTGCGTCCAACAGACTTTGCGAGGACCAGGAGATGTCCTCCCCCAAAGGCGGGACCAGCCGCAGTCGGTGGGCCAGCAGCAGCAGTGGGACCTCCATCCGGAGAGGCTAAGAGAGTTTTGAGACGAGTAGAGAGGAACCTCACCACGCTTACTTGGATAGTCCCCATGGAAGAGATAGAGGATCTCCCACCGTCCATGCAGACTCACGTTGTTGGGGTACTACGGACTTAGGTCCAACTTTTTCGGCATCTGGCTAATGCTGTTGTTCATTACGGCAGGGCCAACAGGCCCCGCCCTTAGCTTAGACTGGACTCCTTATGTGCCGAGGGAACCTTTTGTATATTTTTGAGGGCATAAGCACCGTGACTCTTTACTGGACACATATTTTTTGAGCCACTCATTCCCACTTATGTACTCTAACACTTTGCGATATATATATGGATTTTTTTATCTTTTTGTGTTTCATGGATGACAATTTCAAATGTATTACATGTGTATGTGTGTGTTTTTCTTATATGTGTGCAAGATGCCAATCTAATATATGATTAGCTAGAGTATCTATAACTTGATTTAACATGGATATACGTAATGTAATCAAAGTTTCATTCTAAGAGACGTACCCTAAGGAACCATCGGTGTAGAGTAGGATCATGAACGTGATAAATGCCATTTAATTGAGACACAACCAGCTGAGCGTCTAAATAGACCCAAACGTGAGAGATACCAAGTGAAAAAGCATCACGAAGAAATTCAATAACTGCGTTGTATTCAGCGACATTGTTTGTGGTGTCACCTAAACAGATACCTCCTGAAGATAGAAACTGGCCCAGAGGTGTGAAAATCACCTAAGCTGTGGAGGAAAGCCTCTGAGTGTGCCGACTAGCACCGTCCACGAACCCAATAAACACTTCTGATTCACTTGACATCTTCCACAGTGAAAAATATAACATAAAAAATGACACGTCCATAAAACCAAAGACAACACTAAAACGTAATAGTACAAAGACTATACATATGTTTCAAAAAGTCACCCAAGGCGACCCACCTATGAGTAATACTTCTTGAGGTAGAACCCATTTCTAGGCTCCGCCAAAACATTTCCTCAAAGTCCACCAAATGATAAGTACCCTTCTGTAGTACTTCTTTCACGATGAAAGGTCCGAACCACATGGGTTTGAACTTGCCTACCCCCAGGGGGTCCTTATATTGGTCATAGACCAGAACAAGGTCGCCTTCAGAGAATATCTGAGGGTGAACGAACCGATCATACTAACACTTGAATTTTTTTTTGTGAGCCTCGTTAGACAAGGCTGCATCACGACGTTTCTCATTGAGTTGTTCGAGGTATAGTAACCATTCTTCAAGTGGTGAAGTGCCTGGCAATAACTGTACTGCCAACTTTAAAGATGGGATCTGACACTCTATGGGAAAGACTGCTTCCAGCCCGTAAACGAGTTGAAAAGGTGAGAAACCGGTTGCAGTCTTAACAGACGTTCGGTAAGCCCATAGTGTTGAGTATAACATCAAATGCCAATTTGTCTTGGCCGAATTGATCGTTCATTGTATAATGGTCTTAAGAGTTTTATTTATAGATTCCACCTGATTGTTCGCTTGTGGGTAGTAGGGTGATGAATGTTCTTGCCGCAAACCAAGCTTTGACATTAACTTGGTCATCATTTTGTTTTGAAAGTGACTGCCATGGTGAGTGACAATCTCTCTCGAAACGCTGAACCTTGCTATTATTTGGTTGAATAAAAAGAGAGTTGTTGTCTCCCCATCATCTTTGAACATTGGCATAGCTTCGACCCACTTGGTGAAGTAGTCTACTGCTACGATGATATAACGGTGCCCTTTTGTTGAAGGGGGGTGGCATGTAGTGTAATCAATCCCCCACTTGGTAAAGGGGCCAACGGTAATGATGGGAAACATGGGAGTTGGGTGTGCCCTCATCTTCCGAGAGAAGATCTGACACGGGTGGCATTTCTTGACCGATTCAATAGAATATTTCATTAATGTCGGCCAGAAGTAACCGGCTCGGAGTATATTTTGGGTTGTTTCCAACCCAGACAAATGACCACCACATGCTCTATTGTGGCAATCGTTAAGCACGATTTCCACTTCTTCATGAGTGAGGCAGCGGCGAAGGATGCAGTCTACACCTCGACGATACAAAGTGTCCTCGAGTATGAGATAGTTCTTGGCCTAATGGCTTATACGACGATGCTCATCACGAGAAGTGGAGGTGGGGCACTTCAAAGTCTGGAGGTATACAAGTACATTTCCATACCAGGGGTCCGAAGACACGATCAAAAACATGTCTCCTTTAATAGGCAACTCTTCGGGTATAACATCTCCCAACTCGAACAGAAGTTTTGAGATGAGTTCTGCAAATACCAGTGACTTTTTGGATTTCGCCGAAACAAAATCTAAGTCAAATTCCTAGAGGACAACTATCCATCGACTGATCTTTCCACCAATTACTCATCATGTCAACACATACTGAAATGGATTCACAACGGCAATGGAAGTGGTCTTGCGAAACAATATATAATGGAGGAACCGTTGGACAACATGAACCGCTGCCAACACAAGTTTTTCAATGTGGGAATAATTGAGTTCCAGTCCAACCAGGCCTCGGCTCAGGTAGTAAATCACGTATTCTGAGAATGACTCATCCTCCTGAACCCAGACCATATCGATGGTCGACTTTTCCATAGCCAGTTACAATAATAAATCGTTATTATAATTGGGTGGCCGAAGCAGAGAGGCAATCGTGAGGGCGCGTTTCAACGCTGCAAAAGAGCGTTGAGCGGATTCGTCCCAACGAAAAGGAACATCCTTATTTAATAAACGTATGAAGCCCTTTGTGATCTTGACACAGTTGGCGATGAAACGTCGTAAAAAGTTCTCCTTTCCTTGCAAACTTTGAAGATGAGGGATGGTGCACGGGGGAGGCAACTGGACTGTTGCCTCCACCTTCACAGGATCGACCATGATCCCTATTGTCCAAACTATGAAACCTAGAAGATGATTCGATGTGACGCAAAAACTAAACTTGTTTGGATTCAAGCAGATTCGGTAGTAGCGACATCGTTCAAGAATAATTCAGAGGTGTGTTGGATGATCATCTCTCTTGCGAGATCGTGACGCTAAATCATCAAGATAAGCCTCGACTATGTGTTTTAGGTCGTGGAAAGAAAAAGACATGGCCCACTGAAACGTAGCTCCAACATTTTTCAGACGAAAAGGAAACTTCCGATAAGCGAATGTACCCCATGGACAGATAAAAGTGGTTTTGTGTTGGTCTTCGGGCTTAATTTGTATCTGATTATATCCGGAAAAACCATCCATTAATGAAAAAGACTATCAACCTGTGCATTCATCGACTATCTGGTCGATCAATGGTGTGGGGAAATTATCTTTTGGAAATTCCTTATTCAGATCACAGAAGTCCGTACATACGCGAATCGTACCCTTTTTTTTGTTGACTGGCACGGGATTTGACATCCATTGAGTCAATTGAATGGGGTAGATGAAACTAGCTCTGAGTAGTTTCTCAACTTTAGCCTTAATAGTTGTTGCTTTCTTAGGATTGATCGGATGAAGCTTTTGTCAGACCAGCTAGACATCAGGATAAGTCGTGATTTCATGTTTGACGATTCTTGGATCTATGCCTGGCATTTCCTCGTAAGACCAGGAAAACATGTCGCAGAATTCTTTAAATAAATCTCTGTAGATTTGAATTTCCTCGAGGAAGAAATCCGCTCCGACGAAGATATTTTCCACGACGCTAGGGGTTCTGGAGATGTCTATAGGTATCGTTTCAACTATTGTTGCCATATTTCCTTCAACATAAACAACGTGCGTTGCTAAAGGATTAATAGGACAAGCTTTATCTCCAGTCATAGTCAGAGTGAATTTGCCTGCTTCAATTCATCTTAACTCTAGGAGGAATTAAGATCTATGATGAAGATCATCCCAGGGTCTGTCTAGACTAGTCATTGCCTCAATAATCGCCTCGTCTGGAGGCAAGACTAAGTCTAAAGAATCTGTATCAGCAAGGGAACCTTGATCCCATATAGGCTTGAGCACCGGGTCTAACTCTTGTGCTAGAGTTGGAGCGGGGTCGACAGAGGCTTGTTGAATGATCGAGTATGCAACTTATGTCGTAGACAAAGGCATGGCCATTCCATGGTGCTCTGTCCCTTCCATCATGGTTGATGGGGAAAGAAGGGTCCATGGATCATTAAAGTATGTCATGTGAAACAACATGATTTGAAAGATCTCAGCCCTAGGCTGGTCAGGGACAACCGACATGTAATGGACATTGTCGGTTGGAGGTGGGTAATCGAAAGTACCCATCAAAGGTGGGCACAAACCAACCCCTACATTGACGATGTCGAGCTGAGGGTTATCAATCCTCGGGACCGTGGAAACCCACGATGAAGGGTCAGGACGAGAGAAGGATAATTGATCAATGGTCACGATCCAACCCTCGTGTGGGAATACCAAGACCCAGAAAATTGTCGCGACCACTGCTTGCATAGCATAGGTCCAAATCCTTCCTAACAAAAGATTGTAGTCGAGAGACACATCGACTACTTCAACTTTGACGAACATAGTTTTCCCCCCTAACTTCACAGGGAAAGAGGGGATGATTCTGTGTGGCCGAAAAGAATTATCATTGAAATCCGTAAGAAGAGTAGGTGACAGAGACAAAACGGGTTGGTCGGTGGCCTTCCAACACACCAAAGACATCACGCATGTCGAGGCACCCTCATCCACCACTATGCGGAAAATGTTATGGGTAAAAATTTTCATCGTGTAAGCCACTACTATTTGAAATGCTATGTGGTAAGGAAGATGAGGTTTTAAGTCAGTTGTATCAAGCATAATTGTTTCCAAATTACAAGTCTCAGCAGATCCTAGGGTGGCTAACAAAGCCTTTCTCTGGGAAGGGAAACTCTGAAGAACCTCCAAAGCAGACATCGCACAAGGGGTTTGTGATAAATCTTCCACCACATAGTAGTTATGGGCAGCTCGTGCGTTTGGATTGTGAGAATCTTTCTTGAACGCACCTTTTGGGATGTGAGTCGTTGTTTCTCCCAACGTCTTCTCAATCTGGAGAGGAAGAGGTGGGTTTTTGGCTTCTTTCCCTTCTCAGAGGTGCTGGGATTTCTGTAGTCGTGTGTCCTAGTTCCTAAGTCAACGCTACCTTTCATCATGTATACATTCGTAGATGAAGGATTACTCGAAGACGGGGGGGGTGGTCCCTGACTACCCCCTTCCATGCTCGAGGAGGCTTGAGTTAGATTTTGTCCATGTGGAAACGAGTTCATTAACATGACAGGCTGTTGCTATGCTAATAACTTCTGGGCCTCTGCAAGCCGAGGGAACTTATGTGTCGGGTGGTCCTCCTTGCAAAGATTACAAGGATACTTTGACTTTTTCTTTTTCATTGTCGCCTCCGCCAGCATTATCGGTGGGTTTTTTATCCCCCTTATCCTTCTTTCGTTGTTTCTTCTTTCCATCAGGCTTTTGGGTGGCCTTTGGATTTGTCGTTTGCACATTGTGTACATCCGAATTTTGGGTAGGGGGAACAACCAAACTAGTGATCTGGCTAGATGCTATCTGTTGTATCAATAATTGTTGAAATTGATTTGACAATGAATCAACAGAATTTGTTTGTGTTGAACCAATAATTTCATCGGCATGTGGTCCGGACCTTTTTTTGGTCTTGTCAAGTATTGACCTCGATGCATCTGGAAAAATTTCGTAGAGTAAACCAGACTGAGAGTAAATCAGCTCTAGTTGTTGAGATCTCATTATCGCATCTTCTTCAGAAAATACTCCGGACATTGCGACATATTTAGACAATTGGGGTACCAAAGACTTAAGGAACCACTCTAGCAAGAATGCTGGTGGGACTGGCACTTTGATCAAACTCTTCCAGCGTCTCCATTCTCGGATGTGATCTGAGATATGATCCGCTTTTGTCTATTCAAAGTTAGCTAGCAATCCAGTGCCGGCATCATATCTCATAGGTAACTGGAAATGGTTCAAGAAATCCATTGCCAATTCGCTGAAGGAAGAGTATCGTGAGCGATCGAGCTCCATTTACCATTTCACAGCACTCCCTATGAGAGTGCATTGAAACAATCGCAACTAGACGGAGTCGTCTCTCAAAGAGTTGGATGAGCACCATAAGTGGAAAGTAGTCACATGATGACCGGGATCTTCATTAGGTTTGGATTCGAACTTTGGAATGTCTGAAGGCAACTTGGTTGACATAGGGGGCCAACTCAGATCGTGACAAATGGGTCGTTAAATAATCTCGACAAGTTTGGAAAATGTAGAGTTGCCAGAAAAGGTAGTTTGGGTTGTGGGTTGTAACCAAGGAAAAAGGAGCCTGGATTTTGACTAGCACCAGGTTACCAGGAAAAATTAGGTTGTTGGTTAGGGCTCTAGTAATAAAAATGGTCGTGACCAGCGTACGGATTCTACGCTTGTTGAGAGTTCATCGACTGATTCCCATAATAGGACGTAAAGGGCTGGGCTTGTGTTGCATTCCAAGGATTTAGGTAAGGGTTTCCCCCTATTGATCTGATGGGCATAGGTGTTGATTTTTGCCCGAGGTTCCATTGGGTATGGAAGGGGTTGCCCCCGGTCGGCATTCCTGACACGAGAACTGATCCCTACCATGGATTCCAAGGTCCTTGTGAGGAAGGAATTCCTATGTTTTCCCCCTGTGCAAGAATAGTACCCTGTACAGGGTGTTGTTTTCCATAACCAGGGTTGCCCCTGATCGAGATGACAGCTGATGAGAAGGTGTTGTGACCAAACGCGTCGAACAAAGAGAATGGTGTCGAACTAGCCGGCATGTTATAAGAAGGGAGTGCTTGACTACCTACTTCAAATGAGTTTACGTTTGGCCCAGTGGAGTGTTGATGAACACTGTCGAGCGAAGGGGACAAAGGAGGTATGTGACCCCCTCCGTAAGGGAAAGCAATAAAAGGAGTTGAAGTGCCCCCCATAGATCCTTGCAAAGGAACAATAGAGCTCCCTGCCCCTAGGTCTAATGTCTATAAAGTGGAGGAGGAAAGTACAGTACTCAAATCGAAGCCAGGCATCTCGTATGAGAGCGGAGGGCCTTTTGCATTCTGGGTAAACAGAGCAGTGATCACCGCCATAGATGGAATCAGACCGCTGCCCGAGGAAGTAGCAGTTGAGACCATAGTGGCCCGTATCAACGATGGTTGGTTGGGAGGTGGAACACCCCTTGCAGTGACAGTCGTAGGGGGAATATGAGTATTCCCTGAAGAAGTAGCAGTGTTTGTTTCCATTTCTACTTGTGACACTACCAGACGCTTGTAAGGTTGGACCTGTATGACGATGGGTGTCGATAGATCAGTGATGGGAGGGTTATACGGAACAAGAGCTTCTGCTCCAAGGTTAGAAATGATTGGTTCCTCCATGATATATTGTTCTCCTCTTGAAGATGTGTCGAGCGCAGTTTCCCCTAACCCAGTTGTCTCAAAAGACTCTTATTGGTGTAATTTTCGCCTTAGCGGTGGCGGGGGGGGTTCGAGGTCAACTGGAGGCAGGCCCAAAAGCCTTCACGACCGATGGAACTCCTTATCCTCCACTGTGTGAGAAGATCAAAGACACGCTAGGGAAATCTATAATCGTTTGAAAAACCAGCACGCACTAGAAAAAGTACCTATAAGATAAAACAAGCAGTCACTAGCTAGTTGGAAGAATAGTTACAACAACCAACACTAGAGAAACTTACCGGTGCAAGTGCAACTCGAATACGGAAGCACCCTCCAGGTATACTCTACAAAGCATGGCCCGATGTCTATCCTAGGTACCATGGTATACCCCCGCAGTCACCTGTGTAAGTCAATAGAAAGATAAGCAACTAGGTTTCCAGTGCGCAAACAGTCACCAGGCGGGTACAGTCGACAGTCAGGTGGACCACATTGAGCAGGGTATCAAGACTGAAACCTATCAAGGGTACTGAAATAAAGTGTTCTGGAAGACAACTAAGGACCTCGAACGGATTCGAGACCCATGAAGATCCGTGGAAAATGCGATCAACAGAATCCAAAGATAAGCCCTCTATATGTGTTCCCCACTATGCTCGATCTGGCTTTGGAGGGGTTATCTCCGCTACCTTTCCTTACGTGACCTCATGTTTAGCCCCTGTGTTAGAGGGGGGTCCTTGATAATTTTTACGATACTGGACTTTTAACACTCCCTAGCACAGACTCTTATGTTTGTTTTTGCAGCCTTGAAGAGTTTTCTCTCCAATCCTAAATCAAGGCTCTAGCCTAGACTAGTTGATGGATCCTACAAACATAAAGTCTAGTTTTTTTTAATTAATCATTATTTTTAGTGGTTGTTTTAAGTCAGAGGAAACAAAAGTGAAACCAGTGATGTTTTTAGAGACGAAAGGGAAGAGCATATAATGAAAAAGGAAACAAATTACTTCTTTAGAAATTCAATTTTCACACTCAAACTCTTTAACCAAACTTTTCAAAACTTTTTTCCTAAGATACTTTAACTACAAACTCAAACAAGATTTCACTCGACTACGAGCTACTTATCTTCCTAAATCAATCATCCAAGAACTTGTGAAAACAATCTTTTTCCTGATGATTAATGCAAACCAAAAACTACTTTACCAAACCAATAAATAAAATATATTTTTTATTATTTAAAGCTCACAAAGAAAAAAAAGAGGGAAAATGACGACAAGTAAAGACCAAGAAAAAATTATGGCCTAAGCGCAGATCGCAAAGATTTATTGACAATAACACACAAGCTGATTAAAGCAGAATCTCACACTTGTCTAAAACCCCTATGAAAGAAAAATTTGAGGAAAACTTTTATTGAAAAAGAAAGATATTGCGGTAATCAGACCTAAGTTATCGACTGCTATGACAGAGACCAAGATTAAATCGAGAAAATCCCTNAAAAAAAAAAAAAAATCAATAGGTACACTGCTGACAGTTCAACAATCGACGTGTGCATGTGGGCTGTGTAAGGTCAGGGCGTGTGTACACATCTGCAGGCCTACTACAGGCAGCGTGTACCTCTGTACCTCCTCAAAAAATGAAAAACAAGAAATCAAGCACTGGCAAAGACTACTGGTATTGAGAACCAAAATCCCTTGAAGACCCAGAAACTTACTTTGACAGAAAAGAAAAAAATAAATTCAAGGAAAATTTCATAGAACAAAGCTAATCTGAGGTGGTACCTAAGCTACAAACTACAAAAAATAGAGACTAGAATGAGATACAAAAAACCCCTGAGAAGGATCACTTCTGACAGGGAAGAAGATGATTGCTTATCTAAAAAAAAATTTCTGAACTAAGATACGCAACTGACACTTCATCAGCTAGCATGTGCACGCGGGCTGTGTGAAGGTAGGGTGTGTGTACACACATGCAGACCTTATGCAGGACGCGTGTACCTCTGTGACTTCTGAAAAAGAAAATGCAGCCAAGCAAAGAAAGCAGGGAGTACGGGTATGGAAGACCAGAATCCCTACTAGCTCAAACTCTTGCAGAAACTCAGAAAAAAAGGTGATGAAACCAATTTAAAAAATACCCAAAAAGTATCCCCTGAAACCCTAGAGATCTCCCCAGTATGGTCGCCAATTTTTTTGTGGGTGGGAAATCCCCCTACGGACTAGCATTAAGGGTTTTGTAATGCATGCAGAAATGACCTAAAGTCTCCTACTTTTTACCATCATCCCAATCATAAACCCCATTATTCATATGTAAATACAAGGTTAAAAAGATCAAGTTATTGTACCTTAGTTTCCATGTTTGATGTCGATCATTTTAACGTTCGGTTGATCCTTCACTGCAAGTCTCCTCCCAAAGCTGACCTGCATTCACAAACAGACAAACAAAGAACTCCAAACATGCATGTGATCTATGGACTAATCGGTTAGAGATTCTATCAAAATATAATCAATATTAAACATTAACAATCTCATATGGTGGGACAGAAAAAGTACTTCTTTTATTAATATCACAAGAGTACCCTTCTTTTATAGGCTAGAAAGGGTTGGGTATTTGGTCGAGTGACTGGCTATGGGTGGTCGAACGGTTTAGTTAACTTACTGAAAACTATGTGTTTCGTCTATAACTTTCCATTTTTCGTGCTTTTGTAGGTACACGCAGGCTGTAGTGGGTTAGCTAGCGTGTACACGTGTGCAGTAGTAGAGCAGGGCATGTGTGCCCTTAAAAAGGGTGTTTTTAAGAAGATATGTTCAGTAGTGGCTTGGAAAAGAAGGAATATGAGATGGCCTGATGCTAGGTACGCATGTCTGGTGCAAATTAGGGTTATAACAATCCTTAATTCAAACTTGATGGTATCCAGACCTCAAGTCAATCTTGGAGAAAATTGTAGCACCCCTTAACTGGTCAAACAAGTCATCGATCCTTGGAAAGGGATACTTATTCTTAATGGTCATCTTGTTAAGTTGTCTATAGTCTATGCACAACCTGAGTGTGCCATCCTTCTTTTTCACAAACAAGGCTAGTTCTCCCCATGGGGACACACTAGGCCGAATGTAGCCTTTGTCCAACATCTACTTTAGCTCTAGTTTGAGCTCAACTAGCTCTGATGTACCCATTCTATAGGGTGTTCTAGACACTGACATCGCTCCTGGTACAAGTTCTATTGAAAATTCAATATCTCTTCTTGGAGGTAGATCTGACACCTCTTCTGGAAACACATATTTATATTCTCTTAATATGGGATGGTCCTCTAGGATTGGTTTATTTTTCTCAATAGAGTTCAACACTTGTATTGCATACAAAGGGAATCCTTTTCTGCAATACTTCTTCACTTGAAGGGATGATATTTGTCTCACTAAGACAGGATTTTGAATTCCTTGTAGGGTCATTTTTCTCCCTTCTTCATCTTCACACTCCAAAGTTTTATTGTAATAGTCAAACTTGGTTTTATGGGCATCCAACCAGTCCATACCAATCAACAGGTCATAGGATCATAAAGGGATCATGTTTAGGGTTCCTTGGGTGGGTAACCCATTCATAATAAATTGGCATGCTGGTATGACCTTTGTTACCTTTATTTTAGTTCCAGTGGCTAGTTGTACCAACCATGATTTAGCATGTTTTAATTGTTGTAATTTACATTTCTCAACAATTTGAGGGGAAACATAACTCAGATTAGAACCAAGGTCAATTAAAATGGTAACTAGATGGTTGGAAATCATACCTTCCATCTCCCCCACTGAAGCTTGGTGGTCAACTTGTCTATTATCCAAGGCTGCATGAATTTGTGGCATGCTCCTAGCCACATCATTGACTGTGGTAGCCTCTTGGATGTTTTAGACCCTCCTATTATTTTGTTTCCTATGTGGACAGTCCCTAAACAAATGTTCTTCCCCACAACCCCAACATTTCAAGGGTTCTCTCTTTGTGTTATCAGTCTTACCTAGGGCTGCTCCAAAGGGTTTATTACCACTATGAGATGGGAATTTCTGTTGATATACACTTTTAGTAGGAAGGCTCATCTCAGAACTTTTCCCATGGTTCTTAAATATTGAGGATTTAAACCCCTTCTTCTTGAATCCTGAATTAACTTTCTTCTTCTATTCCTCACAAGGTTCTGTCTTGTTCTTGAATTGCTCATAACAATACCTTTCCTTCTGGATAGCGTCTTCTAAATTCTTTGGCTCATCGAATTCAATTATGTCTCGGAAGGACTTAGGCAGTCCACTAATAAATCATTGCATTTTTACCTTTTCATCCTTTAAGTAGGGAACATACCTTATCAGCTCAAGAAATTTTTTGATATGTTCATCTATTGTGAGTTCTCCTAGCTTGAGTTCATAGAACTCCTTGGTATTCCCATCAAAGTATTTCTCTGACAGATACTTCTTCTTGAAGTATTTCTCAGATTGTTTCCATGGAAAGTCCTTCTCATGGATTCCTTTCACATTCCTAAGTTCGTCCCACCAAATGGAGGCCTTTCCATTCAAATTGAAAGTGGCTATTCAAGCCTTTAAGTTTTCAGAGTAGTCATGGACTCTGAAGTACTTCTTCAAGCCAAGTAGCCAAACTTCTGCTTCTTCCCCCTTCTTAATTTCTCCATCGAAAGTGAGTGGGTTGGATTTCTTAAACTCTTGAGGGTCATGGCTCTTGGAATGTTTCCTCTTCTTTCTTCTCCTCTGGGAATGTGAACTAGTTTTTCTACTAGAAGATTCCTTGGAGTTCTCAGTTTCCTCACCAGAGGATTCTTTCAATAAGTGTCTCTTGGATCCATGTGGGGCCTTCTTTGAGGTGATCCTCCTTGTGTGGCCCATGCTTTCATATGTCATGTGGACTTGGAGTTTTCTTAGTATGATGTCTATCCACATCACTGGTTGTTGGTCCATGTTGTAGCTGCCTTTGTATATATGATAGGCCTTGCAATAGGTCTGCGTTAATTTTAGTTTGTTTTTCATGTTCTTTTATCAATATTTCATTGTCATCCTTACAACTCTATAATTCCACCATGAGGCTTCTTATAGTTTCAGCCAAATATGGAGGGGTTTCCACCGCCCTCCTGTCATCATATTATTCCTCTCTATTGTGGGAGATTTCTCCCAATTCATGATGTGTCACCATCCTTCACACGGTAGTTTTCCTGCTATCCACTAACTGATTGAGTGTTGATAAAACATTTTCTATTAGTTAATTATTTACTAGTTTATGCACATCACACAGTTCAAATTTTTCAAAACATATAACAACATCACAAAGTTTCATTCCTTTCTTCAGCAGTGGTTTAGATAAAAAAATTATTAATGGGGTAAGATAGGGTGTTACCCCTTAAAAGTTATCTAATAATATTTTTATGTGACTCGTTCATGAGCCCAAGTAGGAAAAGTGTTGTTTCCTGCTCTAATACCAATTTGTAACAAACCCGACCCCTAAGTACCATTTTTAGGGATGAGGCATCAAAATTTCACTTTCCTTAATCATGTTGAATCATGTTCTTCTCATCAAGAGATATCTAGCAACTTCTACCCTCATTGAATCCGAGCTTTGGATTGGGAGTTATTCCATTCCAAATCTCGTCAGGCATTATTGGTCAAGGGCCACGTGGCGTCCACATGGGTTACTCTCATTTGTACCATCCCAAGTTTCCCAAAGTCCTGGAGCTCCCTAGCACTCCTTCATCTATGGTGGAAATCCATCCACTATTAAATCCACCGATGGAACTTCGTCCTCGTTTAACGTACTGGTTTACGAGAATTCATCGTTCAACGCTTCAGCATTGGACGCCCCTTTTTTCTTTATGCGTGCATGTCCTCTGGAGTCCAGAAATCCTGAACTCTTGAAGGACCCTGAAATATTTCCTCGTGGCTCTAGCCTTCAACCCTTTAGGCTTATCTAAGATACTACACCCCAAACCTCTAGATTTACGAAGCCTTGAACTCCCGAAGGGTCTACCCTTACACGTGATGGCACATTAAATACAGAGGAAAGGATAGTTGGGTCCCTAGTACTCCACCCATTATTAGGCCAAGAGATTATGTGCCAAGGGGATGACACGCGACAAGGCAGAGATGTAACATGCCCCCATCAATGGGTGACACATGTCATGTTCTAATGGGAACATAGTTTATGTGAAAAGCACGAATCAAGGTGATGCGTGGCATGTTGAACATGGATCCATGTCACCCTAGTTGATGTTAGTGTGCCACATCACTCCAAACTGACAACTTTCCAATGCCCTTTATATCCCACGGTCAATATGTGTCCACGTAGATCCATAGATCTATGGCCTTTGTTACTTCGTAACTTTGGTGTTTAGGGAATCTGTTGTGTAAATTCCCCTTTTCTCTCAGAGTGTTCAATGTCGGGCTGACCACGATATATATCTAACAGTCAGGAGGGATCCTGAAGAATCCTTGGATCGACGATTTGTGTTACTTCGCGACTTCGTCGTTCGGGGGTTTCACCCACCTGACACTCCCTTTCTCCTGGAGTGGTCAACTCTTGACTGACCATGAATTAGATCTAACGATCATGGGAGATCTCGAAGCATCCCCAGATCTACAGTCTTCGTTACTTCATGAGTTCGACGTTTGAGGGTTCTACCTACTTAAGACTCATTTTCTACTAGAGTAGGACTTCGCCGAAGTGCTATGTGCAAATCCTCCCACTGGTTGATTGGATAGTTGGGAGGGGTTCTCAATGGACTCCTAGATCCACGACTCACATTAATTCACAACTTCGACATTCGAGGGTTTTTGTTCTATGACACCACTGTTCTCCCAAAGTTGTTAACACCGAAATGACCACGACATAGATCAAACAGTCAAGTAAGCTCCCGAGTATCATCGGATCTACTGTTTGTGTTACTTCGTGACCAATAAGTGTGTAAGGGTTTAACGATGGGACAGATCCCACGGTCACGATTAAGGGAACCACTAGATGTTGTTCAACCTCACCAATAATCGCACCAGCGGGTTTCCTTTGGTTGTTTTCAAAGGTTGTAAAGTCATCACATCCAAGAGCTCTGAATTCTCAGAGTTCCTAAGCCAGAAATGCTTAGCTCCTTTCGGACCTAGTGAAGGGTTCCAAGGTCCCAATCATATGGATTCTCTGACAAGCCTTGAGGTTGTACGCTCTACTCTTAGCCATTATTTGGTTAGGGCCGTGGACATGAATCCTCGGTCACACAGACTGATGGTTTGAATGGAGCGCATTCCATTCACAGAGCTTAAATTCTAAATGGGTAAAAGGTACCTTTCGAGGGACCAACGAGACTAAAAAATTCTATCAAAATCTGCCCTAACTCTTACCTTGCGAGACCAATCCTTGGGAAAATTCCCTTAAGGACTTTTCGACCAGTGCAGGAACCGTAAACTTATTCTCAACTTCATCTGAAAACCCATGTCTAATAATTCTCTTGTTGCTAAGGAGAGGAAAATAGAAACCATGCAATTACAAGGGTTCACAGAAAAAACAAGAATCATTTCTAATGATTAATCAAACAATGTAAATTTTAACCATAAACACAGACATTCAATCGTCACTTCCATTCTAGTACACAGAGTATAAAAATACTTATTAAGAAACCAGAATCATGAAGCAACTGCTGAGAGGGGTTCTTGTTTCCACCCAACCGTAGGCACAACCACTCCTGAATGGATTTATCGTTGGCCATCCCCTAGCTAGACCATGATGATCTGAGAGAGACTCTTCTTTCTTGTTCAACGATAGTCAAGGACATAGGTTGCTCTCCTCCTCCCACAGGAACTTGGAAAAATGGTTTTCTCTCCACCAAGCAAGGAGGGATGCAATGAGTACTTTCTCAGTCACTCGCCTTCTTTGCAACCTCATTTATTAGCTTGGACTAAAAACACTACCATCAACTTCTTGCACCCATATCAATTTTGTTTCTCATTTATCTTCAGAACCATAGAGTTGCACACACTCTTCTCTTTCGGGAAGAATGATCTCTCGACTCCTCTTCCTCGCCAACCCCTTTTGCCCACAAATTCCCTTCTTTTCTTTCCTTCCTGAACAATATTGTGTGGGTCTGATTCCCTAGTTCGTGGTCGGGTTAGGAAGCATTTCATATGGGTACTCTTCCCATCTCCTCATTAAATATTGATGTAACATCCTCGACCACCAACAGGCCTGGGTAACGCTACTCAAACACCTTAATCTTGCTTCCTTTACTGCTCTGATACCAATCTATAATGTACTCGACCATCCACAGGTCAGGCCACGCTACTGCAGAACATACATACATACATACATACATACATACATATATATATATATATAACATGCATATTTAACGAATTTAAAACAATTATCACAGAGTTACTGCTACCATACAAACTCAAATAGAATTAACAACAATTCATACATGCAACGGAATACATGATACATTCAAGAATCACAGACATGCATGGCATATATAAATAAGCACAGAATGATACTTATCTTTTAACTGGAGTAAAATCCACCAACTGTGTGCAGAACTTCCATGAACCTCCCAGCCTTAGACCACGTTTCTCATCACTCTCAGCAGTAGGTCAGCCACGAGCTGGGACTAAACTCCACTGGGCAATGGATTCCTAGGCTAGGTAAGGTCAACAAGGAAGTCACACAGTTTCAGAGGAAGGATTCACTCCCAGGAGCCACTTACGCCCATTGCTCACAGACTCTCATTCCCCACACGCCTCTCCCACCTCAGGAGTATACACCTTCACTGTCACACATTCCATCGGATGATTCACCTCCCTTGCCTTGGGCTTCAGCAACAGGATGGACCGGAATTCTCAGAGCTTTGTAGCAGCTATGGGACTCCCTCCAGGAGAATTCACCTCCTCAGCACACTCTCTCTCCTGAAGAGAGTTGCTCACAGGCCTGACAACCTGCTTCTTTGATCCACAACCACTTCTGTCACCTAGAGAGAAAGTTTCCCATAGGCCTGACAACCTGCTTCCTTAGTCAATCTTCGACTCAGATCCAGCAAAATGAGGGCAACAACAATGGGTCAATATGGTTCAAGAAAAATAGAAGGCAGCAACCCAAAATGGTTAAGGTACAAACGTGGTTTTGGCCAGTGCGGACATGATGGTTTCACAGGGTAACACAAGTCGGTTTCCCCCCTCCCATGAGTGGTTTCTCGGATGATCGTGGATGTGGAGAGTTCGATGACAGAGGCCAATGAGTTCAGACGGAGGATGGAAAATGGAAAGCGAACCCCCACTGAGAATGGCCAGCGAACCCCCAACACGAACCGACTCTTTAGCTTTAACTGCATGCGCCCAAATCGACACATGTCTTCCTGGAGCTGCATGCACTCCACTTAGCATACATTCCTTTTCCAAGAACTTAGGACAACACTTGGTCAATTGTCCACCTTATCCTTTTAGGAAATAATAATAAATTATTATCCCCTTTAGAGGTAAGCCCCCTAGCTTAGCCCCTAGGCCCAAACAATTACCCTCCTCCCTTACCCAACCTTATGGAAGCTTAGTCCCCCATCACTCTTTCTTCATGTTTGGTCTACACACAGTGATTTTTATATTTTATTAATGATCTGCATAATTACATATACAAAATCAGGCTCATGGCCTTAAGCATCTAGGCTCTTTGGTCTACTAACACATAAACCTACCAGCTTATAATTTCTCAGCTCACCAACCTACAAAACATGTTTACAATTCATAATAAAACTGGGGCTCATCCTTGGGGTATTAAAATCCCCTCCCCTTATTTTTGCATTGTCCTCAGTGAAACTTTTACACAACATCAACAAGATTTTCAAAATCTTCAAAACGATGCGGGTATTCTTCCCTCATGGCATCCTCATGCTCCCATGTCGCGTCCTCATGACCATACCAGGTCCACTAGACCTTTGCAAGCCCTATGGATCAACTCCAAAGTTGTTTTCTTTTCTGGTCCAGTATGCGCATTGGATGCACCTGTAAGATGCCTTCTTGCTCCACCTAAATCACATTCCAATCAATCACATGGTTAGGATCAGGTATATATTTCTTAAGCAATGAAACATGAAACACATTATGTACAATCATGGATGCAGGAAATGCAAGCATATATGCAACTGGTCCAATCCTTTCTAGGATTTCAAATGGCCCACAAAATTTGTCCGCCATCTTGGAACAGTTTCCCAGCTTCAGGGAACTTCTGTTAGTTTTCACTTTCAAGAAAACATGTTCTCCCACTTTAAACTCTCTGTGGGTTCTGTTTTTATCAGCATAAATTTTCTACCTATCTTGGGCAACTTTCAAATTTTGCTTAATCTTCGACATTTTCTCTTCCATTTCCTTGAGCAACTCTGCCCAACTATTTCTCTATCAGCTGAGTTATCCCAACTTATTAGAGTGTTACACTTTCTGCCATAAAGTGCTTCAAATGGGCTCATCTTCAGTGAGGCTTGATACCCATTGTTGTAGGCAAATTCTACCAAATGTAGGTAGTCTTCCCATTTGGATGGTTTGTCCATCACATACATCCTTAGCATATCTTCTATCAATTGGTTCACCCTCTCATATTGCCCATCCGACTCAGGATGATAGGTTGTGTTAAGCTCAATTTCATTCCGAACCCTTTGAATAACCCCTTCCAAAACTTTGAGGTAAATTTTGGGTCTCTATCATACACAATTGTCCTGGGAATACCGTGAAATCTTTCTACTTACCTCATGTAGATATCGACAACATTAGCGGCCTTGTGAGTGGTATTTAATGGAATAAAATGGGTAGCTTTAGTAAGCTTATCCACCACCACCATGATGGAATCATGTCGTTTGTTTGTTATCGGTAATCCTGTGATTAAATCCATTGTCACCACTTCCCACTTCCACTCAATAATGGGTAATGGCTCCAGCAACCTTGTTCGGTGCCTATACTTGGCCTTGACCTTCTGACACTCCATACATCTAGTGATGTATTATGCAAATTCCTTTTTCATACCTGGCCAAAAGTGTTGGCTCTTGACTGCTGCCACCGTTTTCTGATAGCCAGGTTGCCCAGCATAAGGCACATTATGCATTTCCTTCAAGATCATAATTCTCAATTCTTGAGAATTCGGTACATAAATTATATTTTTCTACAGGAGTGTTCCATCAGTTACCAATTTATAATATTCCACTTTCTGTAGCATCATACCTTGTTGTAGCTTTGCTACCAATTCCATGTACTGCAAATCTACATTTGCAGCTTCCAAAAATTTTCCTTTAATATCAGTTTGATACATGCTAATGGCCATAGCATGTAGTTCTTGCACTCTTCTACTAAGTGCATCAACCACTTTGTTCTTCGTTCCTTTGATATGCTTGATATCAAAGTAATACTCACAAAGAAATTCCAACCACCTACTTTGCCTAGCATTCAAGGTTGGCTGATCAAATAGATACTTCAGACTATGATGGTCTGTCCTGAGTTCAAATCTCTTTCCCATGAGGTAATGTCTCCATTTCTTTAGAGCGTGCACTATGGTTGCCAACTCCAAATCATGAGTTTCATAGTTCTTTTCATGCTCTTTCAATTTTCTGGACTAATAACATATTACAAATCCATTATGGCTAAGGACTCCTCCCAGTCCTTCTTTGCATGCATCTGTGCAAACCACGAAATCCTCACTCGGATCTGCAACCCACAGGATTGGAGCATTGGTTAACAGTTGCTTCAATCTGTTGGCACAGGGGAAGATCCAGGGTTCAATGCTACAACAACGCACCAACAAAGCCCTAACTATCGGCCCTTTCGACAACACCTGCGAAGCAAATGAAGTCTCAGCCGAGGTAGAGGCAGGGGTGGTTGCGAGACTCAGGTGTTTGCAACCTTATATGGAACATAGATATGTGATTATGATCTTAACAGGGCACTTAGCAACGTCAGATTGTGTAATGATCCCAAGCCATTATGCAACGATCATCATTGTTTTAGTGTCTTTTTAAAACTTTTTCTGAGTGAGGTATTTCGTCAAACACTTTGTTGATCTACTTTTTAGATGTGTTTATATGTGTGAATGAAGCAAATAACAGAAAGACATAACCATGGAACATACCTCAACCATATGCAATAAGATAGACAAGCCAAAACATCTCCATTCTTCTTTATTCATAAAATAGAGAAACCTGCTGCAATGAAGATGTCGATCTGGAATGCTCAACAGATGGACAAGAAGATAGAAAATAGATAAGAGCTGCTACAAAATGCTCCCGCTAATACAAAATATGCCTCCAAAGCCTGAATAAGAAATGAAGATCAATACAAGCAGATCTGAATGCCAAACTTTCCAGCTAAAGAATGCCACGCTCCAATAGAAGGTTGAAACCCTCAATAACTCATCCCTGCTGCCAAAAGTGTCCAATCACCCTAAGAAATATGCCAACTGATAGATCGGGTGATGGTAAGAAAAACCCAGGTTCCCGAATCTCCAAGATCCCTCTCAATCTCTGTAGATCTGAAATCCCCCACTGAATGGTGCACCCCACTGGATGACTGAAGCCCTAGATAATTCGGCCCTGCTAAAGGAGGCCTCCAAATGCTCTGAAACTCTCCAGAAATATAGTTCAGGACACTGCAAGTCACTAGGTGAAGTCTCAGGGTCAGATCTGAAGTGTAACCCCTCCAAATAGACTAGATCTGGATCTCAAAAACGCCCTCCTTCTCTTCAATTCGGATTATTGCTTGCTCAAAATAATATGAGCCATAAAACTATGTCAGAGAAGCACTAGATATGATTTCCAAGACCACGTATTAAATGAAACCCAAAGTGATAGAATCCTCAGCGGCCTTGCCAATCTCCTACATCGAATCCCTCTCCAAAGCGTAGTGTGCCCCTCTTGTTGGAAACCCCCAATGGTCGCCCTCCTCCTCTTCTTATGCATGTGGTTGTGTAGAACCTCCTACACTAATGAAGATCTGATTAGAATGGTGTGGAAGAGTCGGTACATCTCGAGACCAAGCTTGGGACAAGCTAGGTGGAATCTTTCACCAGATAAGATCCCTCACAGGGGTTTGTTTAGTCAAAACCCTCAAAACATCCAATGTTGGGCTCGCTAGCTAGAAGCCGGAAATAAAATAAGATCCTTTACATAAATGAATGAGAAGAGACCCTTGCATTTCCTTTATACTTTTGTCTCACCTTGTCCTCAGTGACTTTCATTTTATTAACCCTTGCATTTCCTTTATACTTTTGTCTCACCTTGTCCCTCCAAAGTGACTTTCATTTTATTAATATTTAATTAATTAATTAAATCACTTTAATTAATTAATTAACCTTTTTAGCTCTGAAAAGCTCCTTATCTCTCCTTGTGGATTCCCTGGCCACTGAAAGTCACTTCTAGCCATCCCATCATGTAGTGTTGCTTCTCCCGATTCCAATGAGCTATTACACTGAGAGGTTCCTCCAAGTAATGTGCCCAAAATGGCCTCTTCAGTGATTTCAATTAAATTATAACTCAAAATAGTCAAAATCATGGAAATCGTCGGAATGCAACGAAACCAAAGCCAACCTGTGCGGAATGGCTCATAATGATGGAATGTGATGATCAATGCAAGTTGGACCCCTCCATTCCTCTCAAATACCCCTATACTTGCTATAACATCCATCTGGCTACTCTCGTCATCATAAATCTCTACACTGTGATGATGTCCCAAAGTGGGGACATTACAGGTTGTTATTATACAACCAATATCTACTTCGCAAAGAAGACATTGCATTGCAACATTCACACTGATCTAATGTATTTAATCATTAGAAAAGGTAAATAGATTAGATCTAGAAGATCAAGCACTAAGCATACTCATAGAAGTCAGATCTAACATTCTTACACATCATTAGCATAAAACATGAACATATTTATCTATCTCTATCAAAGCACTTAGCAAGAGAGTCATAAAAACATTACGACAAGCACAAAGCATAACAACATACTGTTTATGTGGTTCACCCCCACCCTGGGGCTACGTCCACCAACTCTTCTTCTTTATTGTCTTCAGTCAATCGGTTACAAGCACAGAGCCTCAAAACCCTACTCCGCACGGGACAAAAGATCTATGCAACTCGCTAGATCCTTCTTCCTTGTGTTATAGCACTAAGCCTTCCACAATATGCTACAAGGACCTGCACTTAGCTCTGCAAGTCTCTTTACGGTCATGCACAAAGCACTTACAGACTCTACTTGCACTTAGCATACATTCACATCACATAGATGCACCACTTCTCTTCTATCTAGCCTAAGCGTCTATTTATATATTACAAAATAGGCCTAAACATGGGTAAACCCGTGGACCGACATCCCATTCCCGTTACGTATTCCCAAAAACACAAAAAGGACCCAAAAAGGGGTTAATATCACGTGATAGAAATCACTTCTTCAAGGGTTAATCCTTGATCCTTTGAGCTAGAGCGCGATCCATTTCTTTTCCAGGATAGAAATCCTGTGGGTTGGGTCCTTACATGCTCGGCCCTGTGATCTGATTGATCAATGTCGGATCCACTGTTATACGGTGGTTTAACCACAAGTATCCACCATGGTAACATGAAAGCAGTATCTTGACGCATGCATTCACTTCTTGGTGCCTTCCGAAGTGAGGAATCTTCGTGACATTAAGCAGTGTGGATTGCACGAGGTTCATAGTCCATGACTGGGGAACTATCTTCAAATTCTTTCCCTTTGTTCTGATCAGGTACTTATGCGGGGTGAGCATGTTGTAGACCTTCCTATCGTCGAGGTTGAAGTCACTAAACTTCAACGCTGCAATATTTTCTTGATCTGTGTGAAATGTGCGTATCCCTTTCGGGAGGTAAGCAGTGACCAAAACGTACGCAAATTCTCTGGGCACACTGTCTCGATTGATTGTGCCACTCAGAGGTGGTAGATAGGCGGGTAAAATGCTCGGAATCAACTTAGCATTCGCGAGATCATCTTTGTGCTTGGTTCATTTTTCATCGGCTGGCCGGGATGGTCCGTCTCGAGCAGTGGATGGAGATGCTTTCACTATTCTTGTGGATGAAGCCTGGATACCTTCAGACATCAACATGACTTTCTCAGTCATCAAATCGATCAAAACTTCTTCAACAGCTTTCTCTGCAGCACTCAATTATTCTGACATACGCACTCGAGGTGAACAATCGTGGGTTTGGGGAACAACTTAGACACAGTAATGAGATAAAGAGAAAGAGTGAAATGATCACTATATAAACTCGGCTTATTTTGCGGGCTCTAATTCTCAATTGGAAAAAGTGTTCTCGATGCATGGCGCGGCGGGATAAATAGGGAACTTGACAACGGTTCGCTTGAAATGGGTATGAACCTCCATTAACTCTTGTTCGGTCCATTATGGAGTGGTCCAACGGTCTGATGACGAACCATAATTTTCTTTCTTCCCGTTCGGAGCATCGATCGAATGGTTATAATGTCCCCAACGCTAAATTGCTTCGTCATGGCGAAGTTCCATGTGTCGTTGTTCTAATATACCGGCGAAGCTCCCATTTTGCAATTTTTTCATCTGCGAAGTTCCCTCTAGAACCTTCTGCAACTTTTCGATCTTAGATCTCTTCTTACTTAACTTTCTAGATTTTTTTCCAATGAGCTTCATCTCAGTAGTTATTTTTCCATTCTAATTCTTATCTTCTTTGGTCATAGTCACTTCGCGATGTTGAGATTATTCCCTAGGGTTCCTAGATAATACTCCTTCTTTGTCTGGGGTAGGTACTTCAGTCTTTTGTGGATCCTCTAGTGTTCTCTCAACTTCGACATCTGGGTTGCTAGTGTTAAATAGCTTCGATCTACTCTCTTGTTCTTCAATTAAGTGTGCGATCCTTCTGGTCATGAAATCTTTTAACTCTTGTTTCTTCTTCTCCAAAACTTCTTCATATTCCTTTCGTCTGGCTTGATCTCTATCAATCCAAGGTTTTCCTAGTAACATGGTAAATGGGGCGTTGCCTTCAATAAATTTAATAATCTCAAAATCTTCTTCTGTCGAAGTTCCATTAGCATTCATAAGTATGCGAGCGAGCTTCCCACATAGGTTTATCAGCTTTCCTCTGAATAATCCTATTCCTCCTAATGAAGGGATCATAGCAGGCTTCCCTATGGCTTCCCAAGTTCTTTATTTCATGATATTCACCTATGTTTATTCATCCAGAACACAGTCAATGTCGAAGTCTCCTATTCTTACTTCAATGCATTCTTTTTCCTTGAAGATCTCTGATAGTCTAACATGTCGATGGTCATTCAGGGTTTCATTTATTTGCAGCAATACTTTCTCTTATTCTTTCCAGGGTTCTGCCATTTTTGGATCTGCCTTAGGGTTGTCTTTATTCAGATTCATTTCTTCTAGCTTAGCAATCATTCTAAGGAAATCCAACACTTCATGGTCCATAGCTTTACAACAAAGACAGCTAGGTCTTTTCCCAGGGCATTCCTTAGCAAGATGTCCCAGTCTTCTGCAACTATAACAGATGGTTAATAATCTCTTTCTTTTAAATGATCCTCAGCTTCTCCTGTACTGCGCACTAGGATCATGGTAGCTAACTTGCAAAAAATTCTTTCTAGGATCTTGCATCCATTCCTTAGAACAAGCATTCTTTCTATGCATAGGTATAACATATCTTTCACTATTCTTATCAGATCTACTCATATCAAACCTTATTTCATCCATTAGTGCCCTAGTTTTCAAGCCAAGACAAACTCTATTAACCATACCTAGATCCATACTCTAGAAACAAAAATTTCCACTTATCTTACTTCTACAGAGCATAAAGCTTTCAGATCTAAAAACTTTTCAATATTCTTACCTTTCTCAGAGCATAGAGCTTGAAGATCTTACCTCTTTTAATAATAAATTCTCACTTTTACCTTTCTTAAAGCACAAATCTTTCAGATCTCGCTTCTTTCCTTCACATCTGACTTCTTTTCTTCAGATCGGACTTCTTTCGTTTAGCACAAAGATTGTAAATCAAGTAGAATACTGTGCACTAGAGCAACAAATCTATGCACAGAGATTTCACAACTTTAGGACAAATCTTTTCACAAATCTCCTTCTCTCTCGGTCCCCAGCAATCACAGTTTTAGGTCCCGAGAACGAAACCATTTGTTGGCACAAGGGCAGACCCAGGGTTCAACGCTACAACAATGCACCAACAAAGCCCTAACTACCGTCCCTTTCGGCAACACCTGTGAAGCAGATGAAGTCTCACCCGAGGTAGAGGCAAGGTTGGTTGCGAGACTCAGGTGTCTGCAACCTTAACTGGGACACAGATCTATGATTATGATACTTAACAGGGCACTTAGCAACATCAGCTTTTTATTATACAACCAATATCTACTTCACAGAGAAGGCATAGCATTGCAGCATTCACATTGATCTAATGTATTTAAGCACTTAGCAAAGGTAAATAGATCAGATCTAGCAGATCTAGCAGATCAAGCACTAAGCATACTCATAGAAGTCAAATCTAACATTCGTACACATCATTAGCACAAAGCATGAACATATTTATCTATCTCTATCAAAGCACTTAGCAAGAGAGTCATAAACACATTAAGACAAGAACAAAGCATAACAACATAGTGTTTACGTGGTTCACCCCCACCCTGGGGCTACATCCACCAACTCTTCTTCTTTATTTTCTTCATTCAATCGGTTACAAGCACGGAGCCTCAAAACCCTACTCCGCACAGGACAGAAGATCTATGCATTTCGCTATATCCTTCTTCCTTGCGTTACATCACTAAGCCTTCCACAATCTACTACAAGGACCTACTCTTAGCTCTGCAAGTCTCTTTACGATCATGCACAAAGCACTTATAGACTCTACTTTCACTTAGCATACATTCACATCACATAGATGCACCACTTCTCTTCTATCTAGCCTAAGCATCTATTTATATATTACAAAATAGGCCTAAACATGGGTAAACCCATGGGATGACATCCCATTCTCGTTACATATTCCCAAAAACCCAAAAAGGACCCAAAAAATGGCCGAGATCCCATGATCTATGCTTCATCTTGCGCTCCTCCTTTGACAAGTTGTCGAAGTCCCAAAAACAGGTCAAACTTGACTAGATATCAACAAAACTTGGTCAAGGGCCAACACAATCATTGGAATCTTCTCTCACATTCCTCTGTCCATTGAAATTTCTTCTCCTTCCTTTGCTAGAAAGTGATGGGGTGAGTTATCCTTGAGAACCCTACAATGAACCTTCTGTAATAGCCAGCTAGACCCATAAAGGATATGACTTATGTCACATTCTTAGGTGTTGACCATTCTCTAATGGCTTCTATCTTCTCAGGATCCACAACTATCCCATCTTTTGAAATGATATGTCCCAAATAATGGATCTTCTTCTAATAGAATGAGCACTTGCTCAATTTTTCATACAGTTGGTGGTCTCTTAGCACTTGCAACACCATCCTAATATGTTGTTTATGCTCTTCCTCCGACTTGGAATACACCAGGATGTCATCCAAAAAGACTATGACAAACTTGTCAATATATTCCCTGAATACACCATTCATTAGCCACATGAAAACAACGGGTGCATTTGATAATCCAAATGGTACCACTGTGAATTCATAATGACAATACCTTGTTCTAAAGGCGTTCTTTTTTATGTATTCATCCTTTATCTTTACCTGATGGTAACCTGACCTGAGATCTATTTTTGGAAATATCTTGGCATCCTTCAACTGAACAAAGAGATAATTGATCCTCGACAAGGATACTTGTTCTTAATAGTCACTTTGTTCAATTGTCTAAATTCAATGCACAATCTCAACGTCCCATCCTTATTCTTCATGAACAAGACCGGGGCACCCCAAGGTGACACACTTGGGTGTATATACCCCTTCTTCAGAAGTTCTTCAAGCTACAATTGCAGTTCTTTCAACTCTGGTGTACTCATTATGTAAGGAGTTTTCGACACTGGATCTGCTCCAGGAATCAGGTTTATAGAGAAGTCACTATCTCTCTTCAGGGGTAGTCCTGGTACCTCCTTGAATACATATTTGTAATCTTTTAATACTACATTTTCTTCAATATTCGACACCATATCCTCAGGTGCTTCTTCCATATGAGCTGCAAATAATTGGCATCCTTTCCTGTAACATTTCTTTAGCTACATTGTTGAGATTTCTCTGATAGCCACTGCTCTGGGAATTCTTTGGACTATCTTATGATATCCTTCCTCGTCCAAGCAAGTGAATGCCTTGTTACGATAGTCTAAGATGGGATGGTGCTGGTCCAACCAATCCATCCCAATTAGACAATCATAGGAACCTAAAGGTAAGATGTTCAATTCAACTCTTATGTTCATTCCTTTCAGGTCCACTAGACAATACTTAACCAACTCAACAACCTTCCTCTTGGCTCTTGTAGCAAGTTGTACTAACCAATATTTTCCATGCTTGCTTCTTGGTAAATGCAAACTTTCCACCACTCTAGGATCTATATAACTATGACTAGCCCCTTAATCAATTAAAATAGTAATGTCATGGTTGTTGATCATACCTTCCACTTCAATCATATGAGATTGGAACTCAGCTTGCTTGTTGTCTAGGGCTGCATAGATCCTAGGTATTCTACTACCCATATATTCCACTTTTTCTGCCTGTTGTACATTGTGGACAACTCTCACTTTGTCACTTCTGTGGGGGCAATATTTGTACCTATGATTCCTTTTACAACCCCAACATTCCATAGGTGGTTGTCTTGGCATTTTCCCACCTACTTCATCCTTACTAGGCTCTCTAAAAGATGGTTGCCCTTGAGGATTGTTTCTGAAAAAGGATGGCTTAGCTCCCTTCTTCCTCTGATCCATCTTGAAATTCTTCTTGTCTTCCCAAGCCTTTCAGAAAGTAGGCTTTTCTCCTTGCTTCTCATATAAGAATTTTTCTCTTCTTATGGTTTCTTCCATAGTATTAGGGTCATCATACTGGATCTTGTCACCGATGGAAAATGGCAGTCCAATCAGATACCTTTGAATTTTGACAGTCTCATCCTTGATGAAAGGAACGTACTTCAACAATTCCAAAAACCTTCGTTCATATTCATCAATGGACATGCTACCCAGCTTGAGTTCAAAGAACTCTTTCATCTTTCTGTCATAGTATCTCTTAGTCAAGTATTTCTTTTCAAAATGCCCCTTGAATTCCTTCCAAGTAACATTTTTCTCTTTAATCTGTTGCACCTGCAAAAGATGATCCCACCACATGGATTCTTTTCCTTTCGGTTGATACATCACAATTCTTCCTTTTGCATGAGAAGAATAGTTCTAGAGTTGGAAGTATTTCCTCATGCCAAGAAGCCATGTTTTGACATCTTCCTCCTTCTTGTGCTCTCCATCAAACATAGGAGGATTAATCTTGTTCATTTCTGCCTTCAGTTCATCCACGCTTGATCTCTCGTGCTTTCTGGTAGGAGATGGGCGTGAGATACTATGTGCTCTCCTCTTGGAGTGACCTTGGGAGTGATGATGGTGTCTTCCAACACTCCTAGATTTCCTCTTCACATAGGGGACCTGTGACTTCCTGATTTACTGGAGTCACTCCTCTTACCAATTTCTTTTCTATCCTTTCTAGTCTTCACATCAATTTGAGGTTGAATTCACCCTGTTGGTCCCTGGCTTTCATGATTTTTTTGTTATCTGCTCGATGATTCTGGACCTCTTTCTGCAATCTTTCAATGAGATTAATCATGTTTCCCTCCTTATCTATCTCTTCTCCATGCCCATTGGAGTTCGATCCTTCAACTCCCACATGGACATCCATTCCTCTAGCTTCATTCTCTGAATTGGAAGGATTTTGTGCCTCCTCCATTTCTTTGCACTAAGAGGAAATTATGTTTGGTTCTGACAATCGTTAACTCTGCAACACAATGTGCAATCAACTGAAATTTGTTAGGCCAACAGTCCTCAACAAATTCCACCGTATTCATAAACCAATCTGATTCAAGAAAACATTCAGAATTCATTCTCTGGTTCTCGAGCAATCAAGAATCCATGCGGATCCTTTCTTTATGCAACAATTTTTGGGCACTAGCCCCTTTCTCTTAGCCCCAAACCCATGTGACCACGGGTCATGGATAAGCGCTAGATCGATAGGTGCTTATTCGAGACTTAGGGCCTACGACTTTGGAAATATTCCAAGCACAAATCAACAGTCTCTCGGAGTTCTGAATTAACGAACTCACAAAGTAGGGAGGATCGATGATCCACGGCTACTTGGTATCTAACAACTGATACCCACTGTGGAACCTCTGCCATCGGAGCTTCGAAAATTCAGGATGTCAGAAGTTATGAACTTCGGAACTTCAGAAGTTCTCTCCTCAACATACATTAGTTCTCCCAACTTCCGAAATCTTTTGCTTCGGAACTTCGAGTTTCGAAAGTTTGTGCATCAACACATCCCACTCCTCCCAATCGTTGAATTCTGAAGTTACGATATGTCGTGAGATCTACGACTCACAGCCATTTGTGCGTTGATCCGATGGTTCTAATCCACCCTTCATCACATGTCTTACATTCCACTCTTGAATTGATCTAACCGTAAGGTTTCCAGGTTAACCTTCCTACACTTTCTCCATATCTGACGGTCGTGAAGGATTCTCCTTCTCCCGAACGGATCCTACGACCAACATTACTTTGCGGCCCAATACCACGTCTGTCATGGTTTTACAATACCACTACACCTCCTGAGCTTCATAACATGACCAAGGTAACTTCTTGGCACTTAAGAATGTTCTAAGGTCCAAAATTGGTTCCTATTGACACAATTTCCACCTGAAACCTTGGTTCTGAACTTGAATTTTGTCCATTTCGACAACAATTCTTTTCCAAAACCTTTTCTTCAAATTCCTCTAACATGGCCCATCGAGGCTCAGTGTTGAAACCTTGGCTTTGATACCAATCTGTAACGTCCTCGACCACCAACAGGCCTGGGTAACGCTACTCAAACAGCTTAACCTTTCTTCCTTTACTGCTTTGATACCAATCTGTAACGTACCCGACCATCCATAGGCCGGGCCACACTACTGCAGAACACACACACACACACACACACACACACACACACACACATATATATATATAACATGCGTATTTAACGAATTTAAAACAATTATCACAGAGTTATTGCTACCATACATACTCAAATAGAATTAACATCAATTCATACATGCAACGGAATACATGATACATTCAAGAATCACAGACATGCATGAAATATATAAATAAGCATAGAATGATACTTATCTTTTAACTCAATTAAAATCCACCAACTGCGTGCAGACCTTCCATGAACCTCCCAGCCTTAGACCACGTTGCTCATCACTCTCAGTAGTTGGTCACTCCCGAACTGGGACTAAACTCCATCGGGCAAGGGATTCCTAGGCTAGGCAAGGTCAACAAGGAAGTCACACAGTTTCAGAGGAAGGATTCACTCCCAGGAGCCACTTACGCCCACTTCTCATAGACTCTCATTCCCCACATGCATGTCCCACCCCAAGAGTATACACCTTCATTGTCACACATTCCATCGGATGCTTCACCTCCTTTGCCTTAGGCTTCAGCAACAGGCCGGACCTAAATTCTTAGAGCTCTATAGCAGCTATGGGACTCCCTCCAGGATAACTCACCTCCTCAGCACACTCTCTCACCTAGAGAGAGTTTCTCAGAGGCATGACAACCTGCTTCTTCGATCCACAACCACTTCTCTCACCTGCAGAGAAAGTTTCCCACATGCCTGAAAACCTACTTCCTAAGTCAAACTTCAACTCACATCCAACAAGATGAGGGCAACAACAATGGGTCAATACGGTTCAGGAAAAACAGAAGGCAACAACCCAAAACGGTTAAGTTACGAACACGGTTTTGGCCAGTGTGGACATGTTGGTTTCACAAGGTAACATGGGTCGATTTTCCCCCTCCCGTGAGTGGTTTCTCGAATGACGATGGATGTGCAGAGGTCGATGACAGAGGCTAATGAGTTCAGACGGAGGATGGAAAATGGAAATCAAACCCCCACAAATAATGGCCAGTGAACCCCCAACACGAGCTGACTCTTCAGCTTTAAATGCATGTGCCCTGGTCGACACCTGTCTTCCTAGAGCTGCATGCACTCCACTTAGCATACGTTCCTTTTCCAGGAACTTAGGACAACACTTGGTCAATTGTCCACCTTATCCTTTTAGGAAATAATAATAAATTATTATCCCCTTTAGAGGTAAGCCCCCTATCTTAGCCCCTAGGCCCAAACACTTAGCCTCCTCCCTTACCAACCTTGTGGAAGCTTAGTCCTCCATCACTCTTTCTTTGTGGTCGGTATACACACAACAATGTTTATATTTTATTAATGAGCTACATAATTACATATACAAAATTAGGCTCATGGCCTTAAGCATCTAGGCGCTCCGGCCTACTAACACATAAGCCTACCAGCTTATAATTGCTCAGCTCACCAGCCTACAAAACATGTTTAGAATTCATAATACAATTGGGGCTCGTCCTTGGGGTATTACACTTGAGGAGGAATTTCCAATTATTATCTTGACTGGTAACTTATTTCTGGGTCAGAGGATTGTTCTGGGTCTAAGTAATTAAATCCAGTAAGGTACTGGTCTGGTGGGAATCATCTCAACCATTTCCAGTTCCCCTCACCATCTCTCTCATAACATCATGGTCTACCTTGGCAAACCCCCTTCAAAAGTTATGCAACACTGTCCATTTTTAATTAATAATAGAAATACATACCTTACCTTTTGTAACAAAAAGGTTCATCAAATCCAACATTCACACATATTCAGTCTGCCATAATCTTTTGGCAAATTATAATTATATTTACAAGCTAAGAAAAACAGGGATGTCACAAGCAATAAAATATGTTTAAATTTATAATAAAATTCTTTATACAAAATAGAGACAAACAAAATATAATATGAAAAAGTGGAAATAACAAATAAGTAGTAATCTCGATAAAAAAAAAATGTATTCAAAATCTTGATATATACAAAAGTATAAATTCTTAACATGTAAAATATATAATAATAAGTCTTTTCAATGAAAATTAGAAATCCCTCTAAATTAACTCTCTTAAAAGACCCTTTTTAACAAATATTTGAGTATAATAACACAATAGAAGAAAATATATGCACTCTTAGCAAGATAATAAATTGAAATTGTCTTAGAATCATGATCAACCTTTGAACAAAATCCCAAGTTATATATATGACAACTCACTATTAAAACGGATTGTTCTAATAAACACTTCTTTTAATGTTTAATTACATAGAAATAACCAAAAAATTGTTGTAAAAGAAGATTCTTAGAAGCTCCAACGACCATAAATAAAAATTTGCTAAAGAATGCATAAAATAACAAGCGAAGTAACTAAAAGAACGATTTGAGATCTCCTAATAGCTCTCTTAACCAGAATTAGAGATTAGCCATGGTGATCCCGTGATAAATTCAATTTTAATAACATTTTTACACATGCAATACATGGAAACATTGGTCTCGCATCATAATTGACTATTAAACAAAATCCATGCCATGTAGAACATAATCCACTTCTAAAACATATTATTCCTGCGAACTTTCTTTTGTAGACATTACATTAAAAAAAAATATGTAAAATAAATTATAATTATTTCTTTCAAAATATACTAAAACAACCAATAAGGACCTTTCAACAAACCATTTTAAGACAAATAACCTAAAGAATACAATGTGATAACAAACATAATCTTTAAAATGTTTAATTATACAACTCACATAAAACGGAGGCAATGCCAACATAAGTAGCTTTAGTGGTTTCATCAGTTGATTAGATTGATTCAATTTTCCTTGTTCACTTAGTTCTCGATGACCCCATAGTTTCAGTAGTTTCTTCAGTTCAACAAAGCACCCAAGAGTGAAGCACCCAAGAAGAACTTTATCCATAGCCTATTCCTTTTCCACATAGGGATCTTGATGCAAATTGATATGTGCTCAAGTAAACATAAAATTGAAAAGACATTTAGATGGCTTTGTAATAATGCAATTCATGGTATTGCTTGTGGTCATGCAACACAATGCAAGAAAATCTATCTAGGTTTTGCATCATAAACAAGTTTTGGGACATGTAAGGCATATTTCCACTTCTAAATATGAAATCTTAATGAGCATTGTTTATAAATTTGGATTCATGGAAACTACCCATTAAACTAAAAATATTAAATAAACTATTCAATCAAATATCATTAATAAACTACAAATCATCACCCCAGGTGGGGTGCCACACAGTCACGCTACCACCGAGACAATGGGTCGCGTCAAAGTTGTTCCTATCCGCCTCGAGAACGATGACCGCCCATGCTCATTAAACTCATATGTGCCTTCCTCCTTGGCTCACCTTCCACCTGGTCCTGGCACTATTTCTCTCTCATGTGAAGGGAATGGGTTTCAAGATCCTCTGGTACTATAATATTGACATTTTGATTATGATGGATGCAACAAATTTGACTTATCCCGCTCGGTGTTCTTTTTGGTCATTCCCAACTTTCAATTTCTCTCATCCATGTCTTTGGTTTCGTCTCCTTATTACGCTCCTTCCCAACTCCCTGTCCATACTCCATCATTGCAGACCCTGATTTGTTTTCATGCCTCGAGAGCGAGGCCGGTCGAAACAAGCTAGTGACAGTCATTCAAAACTCTGGGGTCATGGTCATAGTGTTTATCGCTCGTCCAATTTTGGTTGTGGTTGCTCCTGCCATTCTACAATGGATTCATAATCATCTCTTCCTTCCTCTAATGATGAAGATGTCAAACCAAATCCCATCCTGCCTCTGTCCTCCAGCCCCACCATCCCTGCTCCCAACCCAACTAAAGCCTCCAACTTCCATTCTCCTCCACCTCCCCATCCATGTTTCACTAAGGCGCAGTGTGAGCTCATTTGGGAACTTTGTCAGGACAATGATCAACATAAATTTAGACAAGATTTGATGGAGAAATGACTGGACTGGCTCTTGGACTCCAGAGTGGAAGACCCACTACGATGACACAATGATGAGGAGCTACTTCAAGCTATAATGGCTCCTAAATGGTCGAAATTGTCCAGGAATGCTATTCCTTACAATCATATTAGTAAATAAGTTTCCATCGTCTACTATGTTTTGGTCTTTCTAGT
Organism: Picea sitchensis; assembly: GCA_010110895.2. Taxonomy (NCBI): domain Eukaryota; kingdom Viridiplantae; phylum Streptophyta; class Pinopsida; order Pinales; family Pinaceae; genus Picea; species Picea sitchensis. The sequence continues at coordinate 81,324 of SNQJ01S0012879.1, read as the reverse complement.
TTTTGTATGGTATGTTAGATTGCAGAACCAACTTTTTTGGTATGGCCATATACCCAAGTCGATTTATGACAGCTCAAACTCTATAACTATGTCTCTATTTAGTTGTCACAATATAGTTTATGGAACTTTCACACATGGTGGTGGGGCTGGTTTCCTTTGTTGGCAGCCTGACCACCAGTTTCATTGACTTATTTTGTAATTTCAGTTTATGAAAGGTAATACAAAGTGCTAGCTTACAAAAAAAAAAACTACAAATCCCAATATACCATTTTTGGTAAGAGCATATTCTTCAAAGTTCAAATTGAATCAATGTGGCAACCACTAGTCAAAATTATGGTTAAATCACATTGAAATGCAATGTACACTCACAAAAGGATGGAATGAAACACAAAATGTATCATGCAAATAAAACGAAAGATGGAACAAGACACAAAAAGTTTACAAAATACTTGCAATATTCAAGTGGAGAGAATGTATGATCC
>SNQJ01S0012879.1:59984-74908 GCA_010110895.2 Picea sitchensis | reverse complement strand
GGCTCTTCTAATTTTGTGCTCATTTCCAGAAAGCTGGAATGGCTTGGTAATGGTTGTAATTAAATATGTTTATGGTTCAAACACTTTAAAATTTTATGATGTTGTTGGTGTTATCCTTAGCGAGGAAATGCGATGAAAAAGCACAAGTGAGGCATCGGGTAATGTGTTAAACATGGATAACAGAGGAGGACAAAAGGATAGAGGAAAGGGCTCAGGGAACGGTGGGAATTATAGGAAGGGTAGATCCAAATCCAAACTGGGAAAGATATATTGTTGGAATTGTGGGAAGAAATGACATTTGAAGAAAGACTGTAGAGCTCCAAAGAAACAAAGAGATGGACAACAGGAGAAAAATTAGGAAGCAAATGTAACAGGTGATGTGTTACAAGATGCTTTGATTCTTTCTATAGATAATATTTCTGAGTCTTGGGTAGTAGATTCATGGGCTTCATTTCATGCCACACCCCATAGGAAACATTTTCTAGATTATGTTCAAGGTGATTTTGGACAGGTTCATTTGGGTGATGATGCACCATGCAAAATTGTCGGAATGGTAAAGGTAAAAATAAAGAAAAGGAATGGAAACCAATGGTTGTTGAAAGAGGTAAGACATGTTCCATATCTAAGGAAAAATCTAATTTCAACAGGGCAGTTGGAAATTGAAGGTTGTATATCTATATTTATAGATAAGGCATGGAAGGTCACCAAAGGATCATTGGTGATAGAAAAAGGAGAGAAGGTAGGTACATTGTATTTATGTACTGGTAATATTGATTCTTCTATCTCTTTAGCTTCTACATGAGTGGATACAACACTGTGGCATCATAGGCTTGGACACATGAGTGAGAAGGGGATGCAGATACTTCACAAAAGAAATTTGTTGCCAGATATTAAACAAATTGATTTGGATTTCTGTGAGCATTGTGTTTATGGAAAACATAAGAAAGTCAGATTTCTCAAAGTCGGAAAAGAAAAGAAGAGTAAAAGGTTAGAGATTTTGCATACATATGTATGGGGACCAACTCCGGTATCATCTCTTGGTGGCTCTCGTTATTATGTTACTTTTATTGATGATGCAACTAGAAAAACTTGGGTTTATTGCATTCGATACAAATATGATGTTTTTTATACTTTTAAGAAATGGAAAGATTTGGTTGAGAATGAGACAGGAAAAAGGTTGAAGTGTCTCAGATCAGACAATGGAGGTGAGTATTGCAGCAAGGAGTTTGATGATACTGTTCATACCATGGGATTCATAGAGAGAAGACAGTTCTAGGAACACCACAAGAAAATGGTGTGTCAGAAAGGATGAGCAGGACAATCATGGAGAGTGCAAGGAGTATGAGATTACATGTTGGTTTTCCCTTATATTTATGGGCAGATACTGTAGATATTGTTGTTTAATTAATAAATAGAGGGCCTTCAATATCTTTGGATGGTGGAATTCCAGAGGAGGCATGGACAGGTAAAAAGGTAAACTATTATTTTTTGAAGACTTTCAGTTGTGAATCATTTGTCCATATTCATAAAGAAAATAGAACAAAGCTTGAGGGAAAATCCAAGAAGTGTACCTTTATTGGATATAGTGTTAATGATTTTGGTTATCGCTTATGGGATTATGAAAATCAAAAAATCATTAGGAGTAGAGATGCCATATTCAATGAGAAGGTCATGTACAAAGATCAGTTGCAGGGAAAGAAACAGGAAAAAGGAAAACAAGAATACATTGTGCTTGATGAGATCACTGAAAAAGAAATTCCAAAGGTACCAAAAAATCAAAATGTACAACAACAAGAGCAACATGTACCTCAAACTCCTGCAAGTGTTGTTAGAAGATTTACCAGCTTAAGTAGACCCTTTGAACGATACTCTCCTTCATTGTATTATTTATTGTTGATTGATTCTAGTGAACTAGAATGTTATGAAGAGGCAATGCAGTTAGAGACTAAAAAGAAGTGGGAGCAAGGCATGAAAGAGGAAATAGATTCCCTAGTAAATAACCAGACTTGGGACTTGGTTTAGTTGCTTGCAGGAAAAAAAACATTGGAAAATAAATGGTTTTACAAGTTGAAGGAAGAAGATGGAGGAAAAAAACGGTACAAGGCTAGACTTGTTGTAAAGGGGTTTGCACAAAAGAAAGGTATCGATTTTGATGAAATATTTTCTCCTGTTGTTAAAATTACTTCAATTAGGACTATTTTAAGTCTTGTGGAAGTAGAATATTTACATCTTGAACATTTAGAGGAAGAGATTTATATGTAGCAACCACAGGGTTATGAAGTCAAAGGGAAGGAAAATTTAGTATGTAGGTTGAAGAAGAGCTTGTATGGACTAAACCAAGCTCCAAGGCAGTGGTATTTGAAGTTTGACAGGTTTATGATAGAATAAGGTTATAGTAGATGTCATTATGATCACTGTATTTATTTTTAAAAAACTAGAAAATGGAAGTTATATTATCTTTCTATTGTATGTAGATGACATGCTTGTTGCAGGGTCTAATATGCAAGATATAAATGTGCTCAAGAAGAAATTAGTTAATTCATTTGTGATGAAGGATTTGGGTGCTACAAAGAAAACCCTTGGTACGAGAATAACAAGAGATAGTAAAAATCACAATTTGACATTGTCTTAGGTTGAGTGCATAGAGAAGGTGTTGGAGAGGTTTAGAATGCATAATGAAAAACTAGTTAGTACACCTTTGGCCAACCATTTCAAATTAACCAAAGAAATGTGTCCCAAGACACGGGAGGAGATAGAATACATGTCTAGGGTCCCTTATTCATCAGCAGTTGGAAGGTTGATGTATGCGATGGTTTGCACAATACCAGATATTGCACATGTAGTGGGAGTTGTGAGTAGGTATATGAATAATCCAAGTAAAGAATATTGGGAGGCAGTGAAGTGGATTCTCAGGTATTTGAAAGGTGTTGCTACTCATGCATTATGTTTTGGAGGTTCAGACATTGTTTTACAGGGATATGTTGATTCAGATATGGCAGGTGATAAATATAGCAGGAGGAGAACCATAGGGTATGTTTTTAATATAGGTGGAACAATAGTAAGTTGGATTTCAAAACTGCAAAAAGTTGTTGCACTTTCAACAACAGAGGAAGAGTATGTTGTTTCTACAGAGGCTAGTAAAGAGATGATTTGGTTACAAAGGTTTATGGAGGAATTAGGAAAGAGGCAAAATAATAGCAAGTTGTATTGTGATAGGGAGAGTGCCATTCATCTTGAAAAGAACTCAGCCTTCCATTCAAAGACTAAGCATATACAACTCAGGTACCATTTCATGCGATCCGTCTTGGAAGATGGACATTTGAAGTTGGAAAAGATACACACTAGCCATAATCTTGCAGACATGTTAACAAAGGGAGTAACCAGGGAGAAATTGAGTCCCTGCTTAGTTTCAGTTGGTCTTCAAGCATGAAGGTGAAGATGAGAAATTTTCCAGGTCCAAGGTGGAGTATAGTCCAGCAGATAAAACAACAGTGGAGTTGTTGTGATCAGTGTCCAAGTGGGAGATTCTTAGTTGTGGAGCCTGATTATCTTGATGTTTCGTAGGTATTTTTTTCCAGTCGTGTTTATACCCCATGAAGACTATACACCCCTCTGCGGGGGGGGCTTTCCCCCTGTGGGGTTCAGGGGCAAAGCCCCCAAAGGAAAAATTGCCATGTAAATGTATATTGTGATTTCATAGTAAATCTGGACCGTTCATTATAAGGTCGTAGATCTGACGGTAGAATTTATGTTAGGGTTTTTTTCTTAGAAGGAAACCCTATTTTATGAGGGAAATGTATTGCGGCTATACATCATGGAGAATATTGTATTCTGAGAGAGGGTATTGTGAGAGAAAGAATAGGAAGTTACAGCGAGCATACTGTAGTTTGTATCCCTTCATTTGCTTGATAATAAAAAGGAAGGACCTGGAAATTTCTCTGGCGGACGTAACCCACACTGGGTGAACCACGTATATATGTGTCTCTATTATATTATGTATCTTTTGTGTTTTATTTCCACATTTGTTTTTATTTTATTTCTCTGAGATCCTGTTTTTCTAATAGAAATGAGGAGGAATATGAATTGAATGATCATTCAACAACATCATTTCTCTGGGATTGATTAATGTGAACCCGATAGTGCATGCAAAGGAGTAAGAACAACTCATTTTTTATGAGGAAATCAACTATAATGATTTTGATGCCCTAGACATATATGATAACTTGGTTTTCCATTCTTATATCTTTCTTGATGTTTAGGGATAATTAATTAATGGTTTTGCTTTTGGGTTTGTTGTCTTTCCATACAATGTTATGTTCATCTATTCTAGGTAGACCCCTTTTTTCCCTCTTTTTTCGGTAAATAACAAGTATTCCATTCGTATATAGTTGTATTTTTAGTTTGGTCTTAGGGTTCCATCTATATGAGCAGTTGATCATGTAAATGCACTACCATTTGGACATGCACATAACATGGGGGTTGGCCATTGTTTTTGTAGTTAACAATTGTGTGTTAGCTATGTTTTTAATTTTGGTTACCATCGATCTACATGTATGTTATTGAAGTATTGCATTTGAGTTTCTAAGTGGTAGAGACATTGTTCTTGCATGCTTGGTCAATTGACTAAATATTTCCATTGTAAATTCCATTGTAAATTAAGGTAGTAGTCTATGCTTTTATAGGGATAAGCATCCATGTATTTCTTTATCTTCATCCCTATTACAATTTTCTTTTAGACATTATATATAATAACATGCTATTATTAGGAGAAGAAAACAATGATGAGGAAATCAAAGAATGCCTATTCTAAAGATTAGACATTGAGAGGAAGAAGCAAGGATAACATTGGTAATAAATTAAAAGCATAGTGTCCCTCGCTAGTAAAATTTCTTTGTATTACTTGTAATTTCAAGGTTGTGAGTAAACAAGCAAGGAAAAGGGATGCAAAAGCAAGAAGAAAGGATATATGACATGGTAGCTTGAACTCCAAATAAATGGAGTGATTACTACAATTAATGTTGGGGCAAGCCAGTTCGGTTGCAATCACTCACAATTAATAAASATGGCCATCAACAACAAGTCAARTACACTTCAAGGCATTTGCCATTTTTTTTTYAATTTATTTATTTATTCTTCTTTTTCAAATATGACAATTACCTCATAACAAGGGATAATTTGATAATTTGTCACATCATAGGTCTTGGTCAATAAAAAAAATTTAAATAATACAATTTCAAAAATTTATAAAATAATTTTTTATTTTCAAAATATTCTATTTAATAAAGTTTTTACTTCAATATTATAAAAACTTTATGAATTTTTTTTTGCTAAAACGAAAATTCAAACCATCTTGAATTTCATTCAAAAGCTATATTCCCTACATGGAAGGGGCTAAAAATAAATACTCTCGAGTGAAAATGAGTTATAGGCATAAATTATTTTTACTTCAAACCATCTTGAATTTTATTCAAAAGCTATATTCCCTACATGGAAGGGGCTAAAAATAAATACTCTCGAGTGAAAATGAGTTATAGGCATAAATTATTTTTACTTTTCCTAATGCGTGTGTGTGTGTGCGCGCACACACACASAGATAAGATGTGTTTTTAACAAATGACTATATTTATATTAGAAAAATGCTTCATCCACACTATTCAACATGGAAATACATATACAAAAGATTTCCTATAAAATTATTTGAAATATGTCCAGAGATTGAGATTGACATTCTAAGACTACTTCTTATTGCACTTCATTTTTCATTGAGTTTTGGTTCGCATTCAACATATCTACATACTCTTGTTGTTATTGCACAGTTTCATCGTCCTTATCCTATGTTCATCTGATATATAGTTTGGCCATTGAGTAGGTTGTGGAGTTAATTTGAACCAAGACTGCAATTGTTTGCCTTAGGGATACACATTCAACCTAGAATTCCTCAATTTGTTTCTTCTAGTGGTGGAGGGTTTCCATTAGAAAAGTGATTTCGGTATCTTGGTTGTCTTCCTGAGATTGCATTTCGTTTGAGAATGATGAAATTGAGGCTTTGTTACCAACAATGCAAGCTTCATTCCTTTCTAAAACTATATGAATTTTTTAGGTCTCACATAGAGAGAACTAACCAGTATGCACATGATCTATTAGGGATTCCCAACATAAACCTAGAGACAACCCTATTTTACCACTAGCTACAAGTAGTCCAAGAGTTTTGAAATTCCTATTCAACATTCCAACAGGGCCAATAATAGAGGTCTAGAAACTTACCTTTAGTAAAGGTTGGAACCATTGATATTGAGTCAAAAGGAAGACACTAAATCCATGCCCACCAAGAGAGTCTCAAGAACCACAACAACCACCTGTTCGACAACACAGGTATTCCAACAGAGGAGGAACAACTTCAATAACCACTCACACAACCATATCAAATATCAACACACTAATGTTTTCACGTGGTAAACCACCTATGGGGAAACATCCACGACCCCAACCAACCTGTCCGAGCAATTTATTAATGCTAAAGAAAATATTACAAAGATATTTACAAGAGAGTTTCTCACAATCGATCATTGGAAAATGACCCTCCGTGCTCTTTAAATGGAGATCATGAACCAATCAAGTGTTAATCCACAGATTGATGTAGCCATTAATATCGAGGAGAATATGAACCGTCAAATCACTCAATGTTGGGAACATATCGTGACCATCATATTTCCTATCTACAAATTCATACTAATGCATACTAAAGAAACACACTTTTACCTAACAATACATTAGACCAAGTTGATCTTAAATAACTCCTAAGTGTCTAAATATCATAAAATCCCCCCTTAAGAACAACTTGGGATAGGATTGAAGGATTTACAAAGGCAACACAATAGGAGAAGGAAGGAGTAATTAGACCCTGTCTCCCCTTAATGACAACTCCCTAAACTCCTAACATAGATCGAAGTTTGGAAAAATTCACTTATGTAAGACACTTTGTGAAAATGTATACAAATTGATATTATGTAAGGAAAAAGAGAGCTTCAATAACTCGATCGTGAATGGGCTTTCTAATGAAATGCATGTGTAGCTCGATGTGTTTGTTGTCTTGTTGTTGAACTGGGTCTTTGGAAAGATGGATGGTAATATGATTGTCACACCAGAGGGTGGTCGGATGTTGCTACTGGAATACAAAATCTAAAAGGATCTGTCAAAGCCACAAGGATTACTGACTTGCATTAATTATTGCTCAGTAATATGCTTCTACTGAAGAAAGAGAAATAACCTATTGTTTCTTATAGACCCAACTGACAGGTTCTGAAACAAGGGTGAAAACACAACCTGCAATAGAATTTTTATCATCAGGGTCACCAACCTAATCTGAATTAGTGAAACCAACCAATAAAGGAGTCCCCTCTGAAATGTAATGTATCCCGAACTGAATTGTACCTAGAACATACCAAAGTATTCTTTTAGTGGATTTCCAATGGATTTCATGGGTCGTTTTCATATACCAGGAAACAAGAACAACAATAAAGGAAAGATCAGGATGGGTATGCTTCAAGTATAAGAGGCTACCAACTAACTGACGATATAAAGTGGAATCAAATTCGGGAGAAGTATATGTGGCAACAGGTTTGACTCTAGATTGGAAGGGAGAAGGGGATAGTTTTGAATATTCCATGTGAAAGCAACGAAGAAGGTCAAAATCATACTTATACTGGGAAATAAAAATCCCTTCCTTCATTTGTAAAACTTGGAGGCCAAGGAAATAGTCCAAATAGCATAAGTTGGTCATTTCAAATTTCTTCTTAAGGCTAGTTTTCACATGGTTTAAAAGTTTAGGGTAACTACTAGTGAGGACAAGATCATCAACATAAAGAACAAGGATTATGATATGGCTTCCTACTTTCTTGGTATATACATTAGGGTTAGAATGGCATCTAGAAAATCCAATATCAATAAGAATTTTTTCCATTTTGGCATACCAAGCTCAAGGATCTTTCTTAAGACCATAAAGATATTTCTTAAGGTAGCAAACAAAGCTAGAGTCATTATGGACATATCCAAGAGGTTTTCCCATGTAGATTTTTTCTTACAAATCCCCATGCAAGAAGAAAGATTTAACATCCATCTGATGGACCTCCCATTTATGTGAAGCTGCAAGGGCTAGAACAAGGCAGATGGAATTCATTTTGGCTACAAGGGAAAAGGTTTCATTACATTTAATTCCTTTAACTTGGGAAAATCATTTAGAAACTAATTGAGCCTTGTGTCTTTCAACACTTCCATATGATGCATACTTATTTCTATAGACCCATTTACATATGACAAGTTTTCTTCCTTTTGGAAGAGGTACAAGATCCCAAGTATCATTTTCCATTAAAGAATGATACTCTTCATTCATTGTTGTATCCCGGTCTGGATGCCCTAAAGCTTATGAAAATGTCTCTGGATCACGAGTCTCTGAAAATTGAGTCAAAAGAGAAGAGACTTACTGGAACTGTGAACGTGTCCGATGATGATTTGAAGGATCACCGACAAGATCACCAACTACTTCTTGTGTTGAATGGACCCATATAGGAAGTGATGGTGTTGATGCAGGTTCAAGTTCAATGGACTCATTTGGAGGAAGGTGAGCAAGTGGAGGGGGATTTTCATCCTCACTGTCATCATCTGAAGAAGAAGAAACCAAAATAGGAACAAAAGAAGGCACAAATGTTGAAGATGGCTTCTAGGTTGAAGAAGGCACAAATGTTGAATTAGGCTCGCAGGACAAGAGATTTTCATCAAATTTAGCATCTCTTGTAATAATAATTTCATTACAATGTGGTTGAAGAAGTCTATAACCTTTGGAATCTTCAGAATAACCAACAAATATAAACTTCTCACTTTTAGGTTGTAAGGCTTTCCTTTCTCATCAGGAATGTGAGCCCATGCTACACTGCCAAATACATGAAAGAGATTGCAATCTGGCTTAATTGTATTATATGCTTCTTCCAGTGTTATATTTTTAAGATCCTTTGTGAGAGTGTGATATACTATGAAGTTTGCACATTTAATGGCTTCCGCTTGTTGACGGGCGTTTATGACACACCGTCAACGGGAAGGATAGATCCGGACCGAGGTTGTCTATTTAACCCAAGTCGTTTGGTATGATCTAACCTGACAGGTTTAATGGATCTGTTAGCCAACTAGGGTCCTAAAAACAATGAAAGGAAATAAACTAATCTAAAACTATGATTCTAACAATTGACATACTAATTACAAAATGTTGAGCTAATAGTGTTAATATACAATGATTATATACAATTTACAAGGTTTAAATAAAATCTTGTGAAAATGATTGTTCAATTAAGTTTTTGAACAAGATATGAACAATATTGTTTTTGATGTTTAAAGATATTAAACTAATGAACACTGAGTGAATACGATTGTAACGATGACACAAAAATAGGCAAAGCTAATTAATCCAATCATCGTTCATTCGAAATAACCTTAAATAAAATAAAACGATACGTCTACTAAACTCTAATTGATCAGCAATACACCAAGTTCCTCTCTCTGCATTGTATGAGCTCTTTCTTGTCCTGTATTTAAGGGAAACCTATGACATAAACAATCAATAGTGATTCCTGAAGAAATTCAAGGAAGTTTTTCATGCTTTGGAGTGAATTTATAACAACAGAAAGACAACTAATTAAATATTTTGTGACCTCAAGATAACCAATAGTTGAGGACGAAATAAATCTCAATCCTGGGAATTGATATTATCAACCATTTAATATCAGAAGTAAACTTAAAAATAACTAAATAGTTAACCAATCAGAAGTACAAACTAAACCAACAGATCATGGACAACATTCAAATAATCAACCATATGAAATATCATGTGGAGACAAGACTAAAGATAAATCAACACAAATAACATCTCATAACATAGAGATAATAGGAGAATACAATGAAACAAGCATTGCACAGCTTACACAGGGCTAAATCCAACAACAAACCACTTTCCCATATCACTTCAAAAATTATATGTCCATACTGTGGTCCAGAAAAAATTGTCCCTAACACTAAGCAACAAAAACTATTTAAACATGTCTTGGATCAGTTACCTCTTATCATACAAGATAGAGGATGATCCCTGAAAATAAGTTTGTTTTGCAAAAATAGAATAACAACAGGAATAATCATGTAGGAGTCCTTACATCAAAAATAATTACATTAATGAAATTGTTTTTCTTTCAAAAATGGGAAATCACTTAAGCTAATTGAACCGCTTGACCGTGATTCCTTTTCCTTAAACATAGCATCATAAGTTGCTCCTTACCTGAAAAGATAAAACGAAATCATACTTTAGATAATAATAGAAATAAATAATTTTAAATAGACTGGCTACAAAATATTTCGATTTTGTAGCTAGTCTCAAAATAAAAACAAAATCAAAAGTGAATCTACTTCTTATTTCTCAAACAGAGCCAAATAAAAAAATAATTAAAACAAATATTTACCATTTCAGAGATTTGATAAAGAAGCATATGATAAATCCAAATTTATGATGGTGTTGAAATTATTTGAGTTTTTAATAATTACATTACCAGTCCATCTAATCCTCTTGTTTGCCCTATGAGTGTTCGATCGAATGCATGCTTTCAATTCATCATTCTCCATCTCGAGCAATGAGTTTCATGCTACCATTTTGTTTAACTGTGCTTGGAGATAGGGGATATCCCTGTAGTATCTCTCAACCNTAATCCTCTTGTTTGCCCTATGAGTGTTCGATCGAATGCATGCTTTCAATTCATCATTCTCCATCTCGAGCAATGAGTTTCATGCTACCATTTTGTTTAACTGTGCTTGGAGATAGGGGATATCCCTGTAGTATCTCTCAACCCAATCAAGACATTTTTCACAGTGAACTGGTTCTATGGTAGGTAGAGGTTGAGCCTGTTTTGCAGAGGGAAACTTAGTCTTTTCTGTAATTTTCTTTAGATTGTGTCATATACCAGAGAAACCCTCTTGGTTCTTTAGGAACGGTGGGATATTAGAAATGAAATCGTATTGTATTGCATCAGTATCGATTTCATTTCCCAGGAACCGATCATCTACATCCTCTTGAGCAATAAAATTATCAATATCATCTTCACCAAAATGATCATCGATCTCGATAACTAGGGTCAATTTCTCATTACCACGTTGTTGGTTTCTCAATTTCCTATATAGGAGTCAGCCTGGCCTCTTATTCGTAAAATTCACATCTGGATTACTCTGTTTCTTATGACTTCCATTTCTCTTGACAATTGATTTGTTTAAAACAACCTGAGTCGGCTCATGAATAGGAACAATAGGAATCTTGTCTTTTAACACATCTAAGACCTCTTCCAATGACTTTCTGGGCATGAAATCCCATCATGATTTTTTTCCCAATGGATTCTGAATAACAACAGAGGTTCGATCTATGGTCGCATGGTCTTCTTGTATATTAGCGCATATTTTTTCGATAGTAGGGTTAGATATACAGGGACTAGGGTTTTTATTGAGATGGAGAGGTGATTCTATTTCATTTTCAGGTAGGGTAAAATTATTCCTAAACAAGAAATTTCCCCAACTATCCCTAGTCTTAGACAAATGTGAAACCACGAGGATTCAGATGAGGCCATCATGAAACAAGCTTGACTATGGGTTTAATTTCTGCCTCTGATAGAACTTAGCCATTTTCTGTAAGCTCCTATGCAGATAAAAAGGCACTTTCAACTTGAAACCTAGAAAAACCATGAGCAAGCAGACATGATACAAGAATACCAGGCCATATCTACCTTCACAGATAATAAATTGCTTTAGTATTAAGAGAAATCCATTCCATCGGGGTTTGAAAAGAGAAATTGGTGTACCTTTTGGGCAAGAAAATTATTTCTTGGAGGCCATGAGTAAATGCTAGGGCACGCCTTCGATTTTGGCATTTTTGAACCATCGATATCCCTCTTGGGATAGTCTTGTAGCTTCTGTGATGGAACCCTCTGTCACCTCTAGCTGCAATCCCCAATATTATCCATGGTGCCATCAAAAGTCTGAGTGAAAGCTTGAGCTACAACGAGGTTGAAGCCCTCAAACCGTCTGATTAAAACATCCCAGCCATGTGCCACAATGTTGTCCATGTCATCGTCATGAGAGAGGAGGGATTGCGAACCATTGGGTTCGATTCTTACCATGGGCGTCATTGATATGTTCACATAGAAACAACCAGGGTAGTGAGAGGTGATTTGTTTTCTCCAACATACGAAAAGGAGGATAAGGTATGCATAATCGAGAGGAACCTGATACCTAAGGATTTGGGAAGCTACCATGACAACCATTTGGAGCATTGAGTGGGTAGTAACCAGAGGACATGCAGGATAGGAAAACACTCTATTAAATGAAAACCAAAATCAAAACACCAAAACTTACCTCTTGAAACAATGAATGCATGCCTGAACTATGTAGTACAAAGGGATTATGTTTGAAGGTAGGTGAGTCAGTTTTGTACTAGGATGACAAGATCATGATTCGACTGCTAGGGGTAACATTCAAATTTCAAATTAAACCAAGGTTTTCTTGTTGCACGATCATAGATATGTCAAATGTAAAAACCATATAATCAAAGATAGAAATGACTAAGTCATATATCCCAAGGTAAATAACTCAAGTGTTATGGTAATGGATCAACAAATGAAAAAGATTGACTTACCAACTTTAAGGTTCATAAAAATATAGATGCCCTTTAGGTGTAATCCCATTTGCAAAAGAAACAACAAAAAAAACCACAAACTGTATGACGACCACTCGAACAAAAATTTGTTCTAATTTCATGCTTTCAATCATGTAATTGAACAACACAAACGATAGATTAAAAATGATAAACTCTTACACACAGCTAGGCCAATCAATCTTCTCAAAGCCCAAAAAAGATAGAAATGTTTGTAAGGAGAAGGAGGCAGCTACAAAAAAATTTATCCCTTGCCGATGCCATTTAACCATGATAAAATTTGACAAGAATATTTGGCTGCCAACAATGGCGACACACTGGGCGAAGCAGTTATCTCTGCATCATCCGAACTTTATGTCAGGGAACATATGTGATCCAGGTGGATCATCTCAAAATTAGATAGAGTTAAAGTATTCAAATGGAAAATTAAAGCTTACAAAGTGGAAGAGCTCATCAGCAGCTTTCCGGTGACGTTCGTTTCAGGAAAAACGGCCTCCAAGTGACAAAGATATGAGCAATGGAAGTTTCATCAAAGATGGTTTAAAAATGGTTAAAAATGGTTCAAAAAGAGGTTAAATATGATTTAGTTTGAAAAAAAGGGGTGGTCAAGGACCTAGCCCTTGACCTTGCCAACACCGAGGCCCTTGACCTTGGTATTTATATGTATTAAAAACCATATGTAAAAAATCCAAAACATAATGGTTAAACCAAATGTCATACCATATAATATATATGTGTATTAAAACCCAAAACGCCCCAATATTCAAAACATAACATATGTTATAACGCGCCAAAACATAACATATGTTTATACCATATGTCAAATCCAAAATATATGAATACACCATGTATTAAAACATATCACATGGTGCGCCCAAATTATATGTTTAAACTATACCATGTGCATATAATATATACCATATATATATTACACCAAAGTCGCGCCATAACCAAAGTTCAAACAAACATGTAAAGTTTATGCATGGGAGGAGGATTATCTCTGCATTATCTGAACTTTATGTCAGGGAACATATGTGATCCAAGTGGATCATCTCAAAATTAGATAGAGTTAAAGTATTCAAATGGCAAAGTAAAGCTTACAAAGTGGAAGAGCTCGTCGGCAAATTTCCGGTGACGTTCGTTTCAGGAAAAACGTGTTGGAAATGTTTAACAGGTAGCATATGCTTGTCATTGATGGCAAGTACAGCAATGAAGATGGCATGGGTACAGGAAGAATGTACAAAGGATTTTTGATATGTTTTACAGGCAGCGTAGACATGTCATTGATGGAAAGTACAATAGTGATGATGGCTTAAGTACAACAGTGAAGATGGCAGGATCAGAGTGTGCATGTGAAGACTCTGTAGAGGCGGATTCAGAAGTGAAAGCTCAGGAGGAACAGCGTCGAGGAGCACGCACGCAGCAAAGCTCAAGATACAGGAATTCACAGAAGAGAAGGGAGACAGAGATCCACAGCCATTGGATCTCATTCAGAAAACTCGTCAGCCGTCAGATCGGACAGGAGCTGCACGAGGTTTACCATCGGGAAAAGTCAAGGTGAAATCCTGACAGAACGAGGGCCATCAGATCTAAATATAGACAAGAAGAGCGTGCTAAAGAGAAGGACAGGTCTCAGCTGTCAGATCTGCAGAAGCTGCGAGGGAGATAAGCCTCGGGAGCAAGAATAGAAGTCCTAACACGAGGAGTTGTCATCGGGATATCAGCCATCGGGAGATCGGAGTTCTCAAGGTCGTGAGAACTGGGACATTGAAAGTCTCGAAATCTCGACATAATCGGGACCGTCCATTTGGAAGGACACGTGGCAGCGATCGGGCGCCACCGGGAGAAGCTCGACAGGAGGCTTCATCGGAGAATCGGGAATCGGAGTTTCACAAGCCCCGTGAACAATTACAACAGAAACCCCGAAATCGCGATGAAAGAAATCTCGACTGAACCTGAATCGTCATATCAACATGTGATCTAGACCGTCGATCCAACTCACGACAGCAGACCACGTCATCTAGGGACACGTGGCA
Organism: Picea sitchensis; assembly: GCA_010110895.2. Lineage (NCBI taxonomy): Eukaryota > Viridiplantae > Streptophyta > Pinopsida > Pinales > Pinaceae > Picea > Picea sitchensis. The sequence continues at coordinate 60,145 of SNQJ01S0012879.1, read as the reverse complement.
CAACCAGGTAATGACAGGTGTTAGGCAGATTCAACACTTCAGGCACATGTTAGTCAAGAATCAGAGTGACACGTGGCAGTATTTAACACGTGTCAAACCACGTGTGACGTCAGCAGAGTATCGGGGATCAGGACTTTGAAATGACAAAGTCACTTGACATC
>SNQJ01S0012879.1:40768-59977 GCA_010110895.2 Picea sitchensis | reverse complement strand
TACGGACTGTACAATCAGGGGCAGATTGGGAATAGTGCCAAAAAGGGCATTCGGAGTCCAGTTTCAGAAATATATCAAGTTTATACTCAAAAGTCTCGATTTTTCGCAAGGATTCCAGATCCAGCTTCAGTTTTTGCATTCAGGCATACAGACAGAAAAGTGCTCACAGAACCTTCCGGATAAACAGAAAGGTATCCATGTTTATACTTTAAAGTCTCAGAATTTCATCTTGCAGCTATTGTTGAAGTCTGTTATTGTATATGACAGACAAAACTCAAAAGTCACTTTGTAAGCATTTGAATACTTAATCTATCGGCCTTCCCATTTGGAAAGTGGCCCGGAGAGGTAGCCAGGAAGTCTGGTCAACTCCGTTACCAATTTTTGTTCTTAGATAGTATGCTTACATGTTATGTGTTGATGAATGTCCTTTAATTTTGCATTCATAAAGATGGTTAACAATTAAGAAATTCACATGCAAGTAATGGTTAAAGATCAAGTAAAAATTTCAGATCAATATGACTCAACAATAATTATTAGAAACAATTGAATGATAGATCAAGCATTTTGACAATAACTCAGAAAAAATAACACAGTCATAGTATTGGGTAAAATTATGTCCAAAAATTGTAATCTGGTATCTCGTTTAGATCACAGGGGTAGTGATGTTTATATACATGACTCCAATAAGGTTAACAGGGCCACTATTGTCAGAAGGCATCCATAGCTTCGGCAGGGATGTCATTTAACCCACTCTAGTATGTCTATCCCATCCAAGAGTTGTCCATTTGTGACAAAAGCATCCTGACATCTGATCAAACCTTCAAAACATACCTGATGATCTTCGAACCAGACATTGCTTCACTGCCAGCAGACCTGTTTAGTACCTCGACAAAGTTTTCTTGGTATCATGTGTACATTTACCTGCTATCAGCAGACCTGTTCATAATCCCGGCGGGTTTACACACAATTCCCACACATTACAGTGCTTCCAACTCTCCAAAAATGTTTATAATATTTTCAGAAATTTTGTGATATTAAGAGAGCGGGGTGATACTGAAAATTTCACAGGCAGGTAATGAAAGGGTTGATCCTATAAGAATTATTTTTTCTATTCCGATGACTTTCATCGCAATTTGGACATCTAGATTTCAATTAAGAAATCATCTATAGGATGGGAAAGCACTGTGAGTTGTTTCCTTTAAAACAAGGACGGCGTTAGAAGTTTTTAAAGATAATCGTGTTTCCCTGATATTTCAATGAAAACCAGGAATAATGACTGGACAAAATTTACTGTAACTAATCTGAGTTCATATGCTTCGAACTGTTCTCAATTGTTGCTAATGAAAAATCCAATTCCCTTCAATAATGAATAATGATTCAGACATAATCATCCAGAAAATACAAAAAATCAAGCAAAATGAAAAGAACCAAAATCAACCAAGAAAATGTAAATTAAAATATTTACAAAGGGGTGGATTTGATTTTCTTAAGTGAAGTATTTTTTTAGAGACTGACCATTCACTGGAAAAGTGTCTATATGTCCCTCTAAGTTGTGTAGCCGAAAAGAACTTGGACCCAATTTTTCAAAAATGACAAAAGGCCCCAGCCACAGGTTTTGGAACATGGTATATTCTCTTTTATTTTTGTGCGCTTTGTCCCATTTGAGGACCAAATCCACTACATTAAAATTTATTTCAGAGGATGAACTTGTATCGAACCAACTTTTTACAATCTGCTGATGCTGATCCAATTTATGTTTTTCCTGCGTTCTTACTTATTCTAATTTTAATAGAGCGTTAATCCGATTTTCTAGAGGAGGACATTCCTCTTCTTGAACTTTCTACGACAGTTGCAGCTAAGTAATTAAGACATGTGGGGGAAGGATGGCCTCTCTTCTGTAAACGAGGAATAAAGGAGAATTCCCAATGGAGGCTTTTGGAGTTACCCTATCAGTCCAAAGTGTTTTGTACAATGCATTGTGCCAATTCTTGTGGTTTTCTGACACTGTCCTTTTTATAATCTTGATCAGATTATTATTTGTTGACTCAACCAGACCATTCCCTTGAGGTTAATAGCTGGCAGAGTACTTTAGTTTAATCCCTTTTTCTATAGAAAAAACATCCATATCTAGGGAAGAAAAATAAGAAGCATTTTCAAAAACCAGACATTCAGGAATTCTAAATCGAGTGATAATATGGGAGTTCAGAAATGACACTACCTGATTCGTATTGACTACCTTTAACGGTAAGGCTTCAGACCATATCGTAAAATAGTTAGTTTTCGTGAGGATGTACTTGTGCTGCTGTGAGGAAGGGGGGTTGATTGGTCCTATAATTTCTAGGCCCCACTACTGAAAAGGTGTGTTTACCGTAATAGGCTGCAAAGGAAAGGTTGCTTTCTTCACCCGTCCTGCAGGATTTTTGCAGATAATACATTTACGGGACAATGTGTGAGAATCCTTAAACAAGGTAGGCCAATAGTAGCTAGCCCTTAGTACTTTGTGATCAGTGGTATCCCCACCAAAATGACCCCCGACATCACCGGGATGCAGTTCAGCCAGCACCTTTTTGGAATCCTCTTTTTCTAAACAACGCAGAAAAACACCGTCAAAACTATTTTGAAATAATATATCATTAATTAATTGGAAAGAAGCAGATTTAAGCCTAAGTGCTCTTCCGTTTTTGGGATCAAGGTTACAAGGAGCAGTTTCGTACAACAAATAAAATCTGATATTTTCATACCTGAATTGGGCACAGTTTGTGTATAGCTGATCTGTTTTTCATCATGTTGATTTACAGTTGATGTATTTATTTGAATTTCTAATTTCTCAATTGAATCAACCACCAATTTAAAAAGGCCTTGACCTCTAACAATTTGTGTAGGTACTATTTCGAGGTCATATTCCTAAATTGATATCATCCAATTTGCCCTTTTTTCTCCCTGCTCTTTCTGCACTAACAGATTTCTTACAGCAGGGTAAGGAACAACAAATTTTGTCCTGGATTTTAACAGGTAAGACCTGAAATATTTAACAGCTTTAAAAACTGAGTAGGCCTGCTGATCTACCATGGGGTAATTTAGTTCTTCTTCTTTAAAGGAAGAGCTCATAAATGAGATAGGTATTTCATTGCTTTCAGCATTTTTCTATGTAAGTACAATGGCATGAGATCTGTCAGATGCAAAAGTATATAATGTAAAATCCTGGGAAAAAACAGGGCTCATCAGGGAAGGTGCCTCGATTATGGATTTTCTGATAGAATCAAAATCTTGACTCTCTTGTGGTCCCCATATGTATAAAAAATCATTTATAATCAGATTTTGTAGAGGTCTTACCATTTCAGAAAAACTCGAGACAAATCGTCTGACAAAATTAATTTTACCCAAAAAGGATTGCATGGCCTTTTTGGAAGAAGGAGGGGGGAAGTTGGCAATGGCTTGGGTTCTTTCAGGATCAATTATCATTCTATCTTTAGAAACTATAAACCCAAGCAATTTCCCTTGTTCTACTGCAAAGACTGATTTTTTAGGATTGAGTGAAATGTTGAACTTGCGACATCGTTCTAACACAGCCCTAAGATGAGACATGTGATCTTCTTTTTTTTTGGAAAAGACATTGACATCATCTAGATAGACCACAACTGATTGGTTAATGAGGCCATGAAAATCAATGTCCATTCCTCTCTGAAAAGTGGCACCGGCATTTATCAATCCGAAAGCCATTTTTATGTAGGCGTAGGTGCCCCATTGGGTACGAAAGGTGGTTTTCAACAGGTCTGGAGGAGCCATAAGGACCTGGTTATATCTTGAGAAACCATCTAATAAAGATAGTCTTTCAAAACCAGATACTTGTTGCAAAATTTGTTCCATTGGAGGAACAGGGTAGTTGTCTTTATCAGAGGCTCGGTTTAAATTTTGAAAATCGACACAAAGTTGAATTTCTTCACTCTTCTTCCTTACAGGGACTAAGTTAGATACCCATTGAGTATGCCTAACTGGAAAAATGATATTTGCAATGAGTAATTTATTTAGTTCCTTTTTTACGGTGGGTTCCAATTTAGGGTGCATTTTCCTCAATTTTTGTTAGAAAGGTTGGGTTTGGGGTTTCATAGGAATTACGTGTTGTATTATGTTTGGGTCGAAAGTCTTTAAATTTTCATACGTCCAAGCAAATACATCCTTAACTTGTTTGAACAATTTTATAAAAGCATATCTTTCTTGTTCAGAACACCCCTTTCGTAGATTGATATTTTGAGGATGATCTTGCGTCCCTAAATTTACGGTTTCGTACAAAAATGAGGAACTGTTTGTTTTACAATTGACTACCCCTCTAAACTTGTCATGTAGGTCATAAAATTTATCTAATTTAACAATAGATTTTGGGATAGAGTTTACTAGCTCGGATGATGATTCTGGAGATCGAGGTTCGGATATTACCGTGAAATCTCGGAGATTTTCATCATGAATGCTTTCATCGATTACTGCATCCTGGAAGGTGTATTCTATATGCAAAAAATTGATTATCTCTTGATCATCATCAAATACTCGCCAGTTTGTGATGTTGTTAGGAATCGATGGCCTGAATAAAAATTTGACCGAGAACGCGTTAGGAGAAAGACCTTCAGCAGACAACAATTTAGAAGCAACATTAGCTAACAAATCAACTTCTGAATTACTTGTCCTAGGAATGGAATTTATATTAAATGCTATAAATTTATGCATTAATCCCCATACCTCGGTTTGCTAATTCTTCAAATGCAGTGATAAACAATGTATCGCATTTCTTACCTGTCTGACTACAATTTCAGAGTCACTGAATACTACCAGTTTTTACACATCCATATCCAATGCTTTCCTTAGTCCCTACAGAATATCTTTGTATTATGTTGTGTTGTTAGTACATTCAAACTCCAACCGATGGGAAATAAATGTTTTGTTACTTGTGGGATCTATAAGCACACAACCAGCACTTGCCCCTTCTTGAGATTTGGATCCATCAAATTATAAGGACCAGATTTGTTCTTCATTAGAAATATTTCGTGTACTTGGAAAAGTTGTTTCCTGAGTATAAGTTGTTACTTAATATTGTTGTTCTGGGTTAGTGATAGAGGAAATTTCGGACATGAAATTACCAAAAAAAGTATTCATTCCCTGTGTCTCAATTGGATTTGCAACAATAATAAAAGGCTCATTTGGGTTGTTTAGATATGTCACTGTGTACTTGAGGTAATGTTCTCTGTTTATTTTGATCTTGTTGGGATGTCCATTTTTTGGCAGCCATAAATTAGACCATTCTGTAGAAAAATAGTCGTGTAATTGTTCTGACCAATCTCTACTAAAAAATAAACCATAAACTTCAGGAATGTCAACAACAATAATATCAATTACTTGGTGAACCTTAGGATTGGATGATAATCTTATCAACACGTTTTTAAGTTCACCAATAACTTTGACATTAGTTCGATCTAACTAAATGATATTTAAATCAGAAGGTTTTACTTCTACGTTAATTTTCTTTCACATGGACAAAGGCATCACATTTGACGATGCTCCAGAATCAACCATAAAGTTATGTATGTTCCTATTGAAAATTTTGAAAGTTAATAAAAAAATGAGGCACATTTTTTCATGTAGAAAAAACAAAATTCTGCTAATTTTTTTATGGTTGTACCTGAAATAGCTTTATCTAAGTTTCCTACAGTCTTTTCTGATGTGTCCCTTTTATCCTGGTTTTCAGATGAATTTTTACCTGGGACATCTTTAGCTTTGTTTAAGTCAGTTTCTGTTGATTTCTTGTTGATAAGATCATTCTTTTTATTATTTTCAGCAATGCTTTGGAGCATTTTCTGTAGGATAAGTGGAAATTTCAGCAATTCAAAAACTGAAATATTTGCCCTTAATTTTTTAAGATCTTCGACTAAATCATCCTCTAAAACTGGGGCAGCAGGGTTTGGTCTCATTTCAGTTTTCTTTGGTTATTTTGAAACCACATTTTTACTTGTTTCGGGTGAAGGCTTGTTTTGTTTTTTACTTCTAGTGTTATAGGGATGGACAATTTCAAAGTTTGCTTGAAAGATGTTGTCTGACAAGTGCCCGAAAACGGGAGGGGAGGAATCCTCCTCATTAGGAATCCTCCTCATCAGCATAATTTTTTTTAAGTTTTGGGATTTGTGCTAGAATAAATCAAAGAACAAAAGGTAGTTAGAATATGGACTTGAGCGTGCAATGGGAGCGAACTTTAAGGATTCAAAGCACGCGACAGAAAGAAGCACAACGGAGCACCACACAAAAGGAGGAAAATAGTTATAGATCGTTGGGTTTTTAGGACATTTTGTACACTTTGTAATGGGATTAACCTTATTTTGATGTATAAATATGTAAAGGGTTTTGGGTAAATGGGGTTCTACATGTGAGAAATTCTTAGTGCTTTTTAGGTAAGTTGAGTTGAGCGAGGGAAGAAAATTTGAGGTATGACTAAGTAGTGAGGCTCACACTGCAGCAGAACGACTAGGAAGGTTTGGGTAATCTTACTATTGCATTTTGTGTAGCACAATACACAACTATAAGAAGAATATCAATGAATAATATAAGAAGCTAGTTGTTGTGGACACGTTAAACCTGTGTGTTGTGGTATGTTGTGTTTGCATGTTATGATGTTTATTGTTATGGTGCAATGATGATAAATGCTAAGTATGTTGAATGTGTTATTTTTATATAATGTTGTAATGTCACACACTGAAGTAAATGGTAAATGAATGAATGTTAAATGGGAGAATGTCTTGCATGGAATATATTGAGTGTCAAGTAACTGTTAACTAATGGAAATTGCGCACATGAGTAGATGGTTGGTAAAGACATGTTGAATTCCTCGCTTCCCCTCATCAATGCAGAACCTTGGTTCCTGCAGCCCCTCTATATGCCTCAGCTAAGACTTCACTTTCTCTGCAGGTGAAGTCGAAAGGGCCGGTCCCTAAGGTTTTTGTTGGTATTTTGATGATTAACCTCGATTCTTCCCATTGCAATCCAACAAATGGTTATGTTGCCGAGACCAAGAACTATAATTGAGGGGAATGTTTTGGAGGTCAAATAAGGAGGATATCATCGAATGGCTAGAAAGGAAGCAACGAGAATTTTCCAAAGAATAGAATAGGAACCCACAGCTCAACGAAAAACAATGGTTACAAAGGTATGTGTTCACAGATCTTCATGAAATTTTCTTTGGTGAATTTCTGATAATTTTGACTGAATGGTTAGAAAGGATAGTGGAGAACGTTGGGAGATATAGAGATGAAACTTCGAGAAACTGGAATCCTGAACTGATTAGACAATTGAATAAAGTAAGTAATAATTTTTCTCGCATAGTTGATTTTTGGTTGAATAGTGTACTCATATGTTACATTACAAAGTTTTCAATAGATTGTACCCAGTCGTATAGTGTCGCAAAGAGGGACTTTTTCAAGGGTCCGCACGAAATATATTTGAGTGCACTATCTACCTAGATAAAAATGTTGTTGTGCAACAAGAATGTTATGAAGATGGAGTCTTATTGCTAGGAACCTTCGTGCACATAAGGGGATTGGGGGATGACCAGAGGATGGTTTGAGAGTGGAAAGGATGAGTAAGGATTGGATGGAATGAGGATGCTGAGAGAGGAATACATTGACTCAGACAGAGTGATTGAAGTATTGCGTTGTGGTAAAAGGTTTAGATAAAGTAAGAAGGATATTGTGGCTAAGAGAGAAGAGCAACAAATAGTGTTTTAGAAAAGAGACCCATGCGCAATATTTTAGATCACACCGTGCAAAGAAAGGAAAGAAAAAGAAAAGGATCCTCAGTACACTCTAATAGTAGAAGGAAGTCCATCTCAGATCGAAATATGTTTCAAACCCATAACCCCATGTGAATCACCTAGATATGAAGCAGAAACTGAAACGTTATTGAGAGAAATTGTAGTTAGTGGAGGTAGTTAGAACAATAGTCAGAATAGTGGGAGAAACACAACAAACCATAGTCAGACAACATCACTAAGGGTAAGTAATACACAAGATACAATGGCAGGGATAGATCATACACTAAGAATGCCATAATTCCAGGGAGTGGGCTCAGAGGACCCAGAGAAACAATTATTTTTATGCGACACGATATGGACTGCAAAGGATGTCCAGAATGAGGAAACAAAGATAGCGTAGTTAGTCACGACATTCAGAGGTCATGCACTGCTATGGTACATTAAGTACCAGATGACTACACCGATAGGACATTCAAGAACATTGGAAGATATTGGGCAAGCATTGTTAAAGGAATTCTAGAATCCAAAATCCGAATCTCAGTATATCTAAGAGATAAAAGAGATTAAGCAAATACAGAATGAGAAAGTTTGGGATTTCTACTAGATATTTAAAGATGTGATGGGTCGATTAGATTTTCATATTCCTGACAAAAAACATTGAGAATGATTTATTGTAGGTCTACTGCCACACATTTGTTGTCTGTTAACACAACATAAGGTCACGTCGCAGCCCGGAGCCTTAGAAATCGCAATGAAGTTGGAANTGGGTCGATTAGATTTTCATATTCCTGACAAAAAACATTGAGAATGATTTATTGTAGGTCTACTGCCACACATTTGTTGTCTGTTAACACAACATAAGGTCACGTCGCAGCCCGGAGCCTTAGAAATCGCAATGAAGTTGGAATCATCTCCTGTAGGAGATGGTGCAGGTATGGCACAAGTACAATCACAGATGGCTATGATGAGAATTCATTTATCATAGATAATGAAGAAAAAGGAAAATTTTGAACACGTTTGATGTATTACATGTAAGACAAAAGGCCATTGTAAAGAAGAATATCCAACATTCGTGCAATATATGGCCACAAGAGCATTGAACCCTTTGGTAGGAGGAGTAGGTTATTCTGAGATATGTAATACATGGGGACATCATTCGACCAATTTTCTATTACTACATAAGTACCAGAGTACCCCCACGCAGTTATTCTGTAATTTTTTGCAAATTTGTAGGAAACGATGAGAAAGATTGTCACACATTCGACTTAATGAGAGAGCGCACTTCATATGCATACAAAATCCAAGAGTAGAATTTTGTAGTACAAGGAGGGTTTCCACATTACAATGCTCCAAGAGGATTTAACCAGGGTGGACATGTAGGATTCGACAAAGGTCGGGGAAGTGGAGGATTTGGTTGAGGAGGCAGAGGATCGATAATCTGTTATAATTACAATCAGCCATGACATTTAGTGAGAGAATTCCCAAATCCTTGCACAACGTGCACATATTTCAGAGCATTGGATCATACGACATAATATTTTCCTCCATTGATAGTGAAGTGGAAATAAAGAAGGAACTAGAACAGCTAGCATCAGAATCAACATCAGAATCAAAATAAGAACTGGAACCTATAGATGATAGCAGTTGAGGAGCATGACAATAAACCCAAAGTAGAATTCGTTATGCACAGAGGAACGAGGACTGGACTGGATGTGACAGAAAAGGGAATGGGAGTTAAACAATGGATAAGGAAAGCAGTTGACCCCATGGCAGATTTTAATCCACAGAAAGAGAAAGAGACATATTAGCAAGCCATAAAGGAGATACTAGGACCGGACTCGATAACATCCACGTCAAAGACACCACCAGTATATGATATGTCATCATTTTATGATCATACTATTCTAGAAAGGCCAGTCAAAAAGGTAAGTAATTTGAAATATTTTCTAAAGAGTTGTTTAGAATTGATGAAGGATGAAACAACATTGAATTCATTGTGTAGAACGATCAATCAATACACCAAATATAGAGAAGTACCTACGACGCAGATAGCACTGAACCAAGTATTGTGCAAGAAGAGGACAAACAAAGAATTCAAATTAAGTGCGCAAATAAGAGAATATGACATGGATAATGTCATCCTGGACTTAGGATCAGATGTCAATGTTCTTCTAAAACAGACATGGGAGACGATGGGGAAGTCAAAGCTATTTTGGTCAACCATTCAGTTGAGTTTTTCCAACCAACATAAGATAATACTAATCAAGAGACTGGTAGGAGTACCTGTGAACATATATGGAGTGCCCAATGTAGTTGACTTTGAGGTCATTGAGATCATGGATAATACTCAGCCATATCCAACATTTCTCAGACTGGATTGGGCCTTTGATAATCAGACGATTACTAACTTGAATAAAAGAGAATTTATTTTTTAAGGAGGAGGCTTAAAGGTCACTGCACCATTAGATCCCACGGAGGCCATGAGATATGTGGAGCCTGTGAGAAAACAGATTGATAACTTGTATAATATGACATCACACATGGATGAATACGTCAATCTCACTATAGATAGTGAAATTGGTTGGAGAAGCATTAGCTATTGTGAATCAAACTTGGAGGAAGGACTGGAACATTGGCAGCACAGGTTGCATGAAGTATCGACCAGAAGATGTGCTCACATTACTCACTCTTTGCACTGGATCAGAATAGAGGTATGTGATATGCCAAATTTTGATGGATTAACTTAGGTAAGTTCCTTTGTCAATTAATTTGAGTTACAGATACCCCAACAACAAATATTGTCGGCATTAGATGTTGCACTAAGAGCAACTCCAACGAGATGGTGGTAAACCCACAAGGAAGGAATAAAGGATTGGCAACATTATAAAAGGATGATGCGGATCAAGTTTGGAATAGAAGAGATTATGCACAAGTATATGAGGATGAGAAGTTAGACAAACCATATTGTGCAATGTATTACAACTTGGAGACAAATGCCACAATAGGAATGGATGCACATGTTCATACATACACTGGAGACGGTTCCCCATAATTGGTATCTAGAGTTAGAAGTGTGCATAGGGAGAACAAACTAGGAAGATCTCATCCAAAATTTTAAGGTAAAATTTAATTTTGAAGCCGAATCACCTTTAATAGATGTAGCTCTGTAGGTCATTAGAAGTAAACAATTTATTACATAAGGTCAAATAGAAATAGTACCCGCATGTAGCGCGCACAGAGAATCTGTGACAATCCATGACCTATTAGAATGTTAAAATGTTATTGGGGAATATCAAGAAGAAGAAGACCCAAGAAATGTGAAAGTACCATAGATTGAAGGCGAATGTGATGTAGTAGGTACAAAACTTGAATCTAACACATACATGAATCCATTAAGGGTGCACGGAGGGAACATTGGCATGAAAGAGAAACCGAAGTTAGTAAATATTGGTGATTATTGGAATGACGAGACTACTAAAAATATTTCATACCTCTTGCATGATTATCAATATTTATTTCCGACAACCTTTTTAGAGATGAAGGAAATAGCTGGAGAATTGGGCAAGATGAATATCTCGTTAAAATCAGACACAAATCCAGTAAGACAGAGACCTTACAGATTGAATTTGAAGTACAAGGAGAAAGTGAAATTAGAGCTTGACATAATGATAGAATCTGGTATCATTGAGCCCGTCGCAGAGTTTTAATGGATAAGTACAATGGTGGTTCAAGATAATAAAAAGAAAGAAAAAAAAAAAAGGGCATTAGGATTTGTGTAGAGCTAAGGAATTTGAACGATGCATGTTTACATGACCCTTTTCTAACTCCCTTTACAGATGAAGTGTTAGAAAACATAGGAGGGAAGGAGGCCTACTCGTTCACCGATGGATTTTCAGGATACCATCAGATAAGGATTGCACTAGAAGACAGACATAAGATGAAATTTGTGACAGAATGGAGAAGCTTCCAGTACACAGTGATTTTGTTTGGATTAAAGAATGCACCTACTGGGTTTTCAAGAGTAGTTGTCGCAACCTTTAAGAAGTTTATTCATAAGTTTCTTGAAGTATACTTAGATGATTGGATTGTGTTTATCATATTGAAAGATCACATAGAAACTCTAAGGTTGATGCTTGATATATAGATTAACTTACCTAAATTTTGATGGATTAACTTAGGTAAGTTCCTTTGTCAATGAATTTGAGTTACAGATACCCCAACAACAAATATTGTTGGCATTAGATGTTTCACTAAGAGCAACTCCAACAAGATGGTGGGAAACCCGCAAGGAAGGAATAAAGGATTGGCAGCATTGTAAAAGGATGATGCAGATTAAGTTTGGAATAAAAAAGATTATGCACAAGTATATGAGGATGAGCAGTTAGACAGACCATATTGTGCAATGTATTACAACTTGGAGACAAATTCCACAACAGGAATGGATGCACAGGTTCATACATACACTGGAGACGGTTCTCCATAATTGGTATCTAGAGTTAGAAGTGTGCATAGGAAGAACAAAATAGGAAGATCTCATCCAGAATTTTAAGGTAACATTTAATTTTGAAGCCGAGTCACCTTTAATAGATGTATCTTTGTAGGTCATTAGAAGTAAAAAAATTATGAAAGAAGGTCAAATAGAAATAGTACCTGCATGTAGCATGCACAAAGAATCTGTGACAATCCATGAACTATTAGAATGTTAAAATGTTATTGGGGAAGATCAAGAAAAATAAGACCCAAAAATGTGCAAGTACCATAGATTGAAGGGAAATGTGACATAGTAGGTACAAAACTTGAATCGGATGCATACGTGAATCCATTAAGGGTGCACAGAATGAACATTGGCATGAAAGAGAAACCAAAGTTCGTAAATATTGGTGATTATTGGAATGACGAGACTACTGAAAATATTGCATACATATTGCACAAGTATCAATATTTATTTTCGACAACCTTTTTAAAGATGAAGGGAATAGATGGAAAATTGGGCGAGATGAATATCCTATTAAAATCAGACACAAATCCAGTAAGACAGAGACCTTACAAATTGAATCTGAAGTACAAGGAGAAAGTGAAAGAAGAGCTTGGCATAATGATAGAAGCTGGTATCATTGAGCCCATCGCAGAGTCTGAATGGATAAGTACAATAGTGGTTCAAGATTAAAAAAAAAAAAAAAAGGGTATTAGGATTTGTGTAGAGGTAAGGAATTTTAATGATGCATGTTTACATGACCCTTTTATGACTCCCCATATAGATGAAGTGTTAGAAAACGTAGGAGGGAAGGAGGCCTACTCGTTCACCGATGGATTTTCAGGATACCATCAGATAAGGATTGCGCTAGAAGACAGACATAAGATGAAATTTGTGACAGAATGGGGAAGCTTCCAATACACAGTGATGTTGTTTGGATTAAAGAATGCACCTACTGGGTTTTCTAGAGTAGTTGTCGCAACCTTTAAGAAGTGTATTCATAAGTTTCTTGAAGTATACTTAAATGATTGGATTTTGTTTATCATATTGAAAGATCACATAGAAACTCTAAGTTCGATGCTTGATATGTGTAGACAATATCAAGTATCATTAAATTTGAACAAAGGTATTTTGTGTGCACCGTTTGGGATATTGTTAGGTCATGTGGTATGCAATCACGGTTTGTTGGTTGATCCTGCCAAGATAGTAGTAATTGTTAATTTTCAACCTCCTGAATTAATAAGACAATTGAGAAAAACTTTGGTTCATACATTATATTATAGGAAATTTATTAAAGGATATGCATATATTACAACTTCAATGGAGAAGTTATTAAAGAAAGAAGCTAATTTTCATTGGAATGGAGACTACCAATAGGATCTGGAAGTATTGAAGAAAAAGTTGGTAACTGCTCCCATTCCGGTGTTCCCATATTGGCAGAAAGAGTTTCACATCCATGTGGATGCATCGTCAATATCACTCGGTACAGTGTTAGCCCAGACAAGAGAGGGAGACTTAGATAATCCAATTTCTTTTGCTAGTAGGAATCTGTCGACTACTGAGAAGAATTACACGACAACAGAAAGGGAAGCCTTGGAAATGGTTTATGCCTTGCAAAAGTTCATATAATAATTATTGGTGTCACATTTCAAGATGTATACAAACCACTCTACACTCAGATATCTAGTGAACAAGCCAGAGTTGGGGGGGATACACTACAAATGGTTATTGTTATTCCAGGAGTATGATTTCGAATTTATTATGAAGCTAGGGAAACTAAATGCAGAACTAGACCATTTGTCGTGAATATTGTCAGGAGAAGTTGTAGGGAGCCTAGATGATAGTTTACCATATACGCATTTATTCTTAGTTCAAATGGTAGACGACCACTTTGTAGAAATTGTCCAATATTTGAGCACAAGAGTGGCTCCATACGATATGGAAATAGCACAGAAGAATAAATTAGTGGTTAAAGTAACAAACTATCAGTTGATTACAGGAAACTTATATAATTTAGGTATAGATGGGATACTACAAAGTTGTGTGCTAGAAAATGAAAGACCAATTATCCTAGCAGAGGCACATGATGGAATTGTAGGAGGACATTATGCGGGAAAGGCTACAGTGCATAAGATATTGCATGTAGGGATATGGTGTCCCACCCTCCATAAGTATGCTAAAGAATATTTCCAGGGCTGTGATGTTTGTTAGAGAGTAGGAATACCATCGTGAAGGGATAATATGATTTTGAATCTGCAAGTTACCTTGCAGGCGTTTGAAAAATGGGTAGTGGATTTTGTCAGACCAATTAATTCACCAACGAGGAGAATAAGAGCCGGGTACATAATTACTGCAACAATACTTGACTAGATGGGAAGAGGAAGAACCCATAACATATTGTAGCATGGAGACAATTACGCGATTCTTATTTGAGAATGTAGTCACAAGGTTTGGGTGTCCTAAAGTACTTATGATTGATCAAGGGACTCAGTTTTTGAACAAAACAATTGCAACATTGAAAAAAGAGTTGCATATTCAACATCATAAGAGCACTCCATATCACCCACAAGATAATGGAACTATGGAGGCCTTCAATAAGATATTGGAGAATGCATTGACCAAGGTTTGTAATGTAGGAAATGATGATTGGGACTTAAGGATTCATGTAGTTCTT
The DNA here is from genome assembly GCA_010110895.2 of Picea sitchensis. NCBI lineage: Eukaryota > Viridiplantae > Streptophyta > Pinopsida > Pinales > Pinaceae > Picea > Picea sitchensis. The sequence continues at coordinate 45,043 of SNQJ01S0012879.1, read as the reverse complement.
TGGTCTTATAGAACTACATGCAAGAAGTTGACAAGTCATACACCCTTTAGATTACGACATAGTAGAAGAAATTCTATCATAGTTATTGATATTAGAGGGAGATCGATTTGTTGCAGGGTTCCATAAACAAGTGCAGAAGGCACGTGAAAAAGCATGGCATGACATGAACATCAAGTAGAAGAAATTCCAGACATGAGATCTAGTACTGCTCTATGATAGTAAGTTCTTACAACACCCTGGGAAATTCAGGACGCACTGGCTAGGTCCATATGTGATCAGATATGCAAAAGAAGTAGGTGTTGTTCAGATGGAACAATTGGATGGAAAAGTTGTGGAAGGGCTAGTGAATAGGATTCGGTTGAAACTATACAAGGACGACTGTCCTTCTGCGCACTAGGGGAACTGCGCAGACTAACTTGTATCATAGTGTACTATAGCAAGAAAAGGTAGAAAAAGCAGGTAAAATAGGAAAAATAAAAGAAAATAGTCCAGGGAAGAAGTCAAAGGTTGAAGAGTGCAAGAAGTTAAGTAAAAGTAGGACATTTTCGTGGAAGAGAAAGAAGTAGACAAAAGAGCGCACAGATGAAGAAAGAAAGATCACGTAGAGAGAATAAATTTCACAAATTACAACTACAATAATTTAAGACAATACATGACAAGATGTGTAGTAAAGAGTTACCATGACAACGAAGTAGTAGAGCCACATAACAATAAATGTATATAGACCATAATATTTTGACAGATTGCAGAATCAAATGGATAAATCGTCAAATATACGGAGTTGATGGAGCATTAAGGTAAGTAATGAATGAAAACCACTAGTGTATTGGATGAAAGTTTAGGCATGAAGGGAAATGAACAGATAACGATGAAGTATAAAAGTAATCATAGGGTCTATGGGGGAATTTTATTGTCAGTTAGAATTCACATAAAGTGTAGAGTTATAGAGCCGAAGAGACAAAGTTACAGAGATGGCGTTATAAAGCTGAAGTTTCAGAACCAGTTGGAAGTAGAGACCAATATCGCAGAGGAAAATGGCACCACCGAATGCAGCAGTTGCTTCAACATTAGTACAAAAGAAACCACATGGTCAACCAACAATGACACCTGTAATGGAAGAAATAGATGATGCATTGTCCTTAGAATCAAGATTCCCCGAGGATTATATATTTTCAAGGAATCCATCAACAAAACATGTTAATTTACAAAAGGATGTGAAGTATCCACTTGTGAAGCCACTGATTCCAGGAGGAGTAATTGTAGAAGGGGACGTGTTAGGTTTGATACTTGCACTAAAGTATGTCAATCATGACATCACAGATGAGAATAAGTTTCCAGAGTTAGTTCCTAACAAGTCCTGAAGAAGTACATTAGTTCTGAGACTCATATGATAGTCATAGAAGCACAGGTGTGGGCTACGAGGTTGGAGAAGGCCGGAATTATGAACCTCTTTGATATCCCACATTTTGGATGGAGCCAAGAGATTTATGCTTGTGTGAATATGATATTGAGTTGTGTGCATGGGGGATACATGTGGATTGACAGGCCATTTCCCATCGATACATATTTGATCATACATATTATCGGTCTTCTGTCATAGGGGGAGGACCTGTATTTGTTGTTTTTTGATAAGAAGAATGAGAAAGCTCTAGCTGAGAGCATGAAGGAGAAATTCCATACATTTTGTGGACAGCGTGGATTAGATGTTTCATTAATATGTGACCCAATGGTAAGGTTTTTGATGCAAGCCTTAGCATGTAAGTTGTTGATAAAGTGAAGAAAATATCAAGTGCCAACAACAGTGATAGCGATGGAATAAAAATGTGTCGAGGGCATCCAAATGAACTGGGTGACATTCCTATTGAATCAATTTTTTATTGATTTTGAGTAAGCACATGATAAAGGGACCGAGTTTCATTATTCCTAGTTACTAATTCTAATAGCGCTATTGGCTTGGAGAGAGCCATATGACATTCAATTTTTGGGAGTCTGGGAGAAGCCTTATTTAGTTGTGTGGTATTAGAACCTATAGTATAGTACACACAAGGCATGAAAAATGGATAATAACATTGCATTTTATATTTATAAGGAATCTATTAGGGACATTATCGAGCAGACATTGTGCATACCACCATAGGTGGTCGAGGAATATAATATAGTGGTGCGCTTTAAGGCAGGGTGTCACCACATGTATGTACAAGCAAAGAAGGACCTAGATCAACAATGGTTTCCAACACAATACAGGTTGAATGAAGAGGAGATGGGACATATTATGGTCGATTGGGAGTATGAGTGGAATATTCCACTGACATAAGTAGGTCCATTATAGAAACAAAACCCATAAATACATGAGGTCGATGATAATGAAGAAGAAGAAGGAGACACACATGAAAAAGGAAATGGTACCGATGAAACAACACAACATACAACGCCGCACAAAGAGAGGAAGAGGAAAGAACCAGAGACAGGGAGATCTGTGCCACAATGGACAAAGCACAAGTTCGTCAAGCAAGTGGCTATCTAGGATTTGACAGAGGAATATTTGGAGAAGATAGGTGACTAAGTGAAATAATTCTTTGACCACACATTTCAGCGTGCAACACAACAACATGAATAGATGAACAGATGCATGTAGGAGAAGATGGCCAAGTTGAAAAAAACACTAGAAGAAACAAACATTGCATCAGGGCAATATAAAGAGGAGGAACCAACAACAAGCACTACCAAGACTGGGGAGGCAGGTCCAATAATATCCCAATCATTAACAGTCATAGGAGAAGACAACTTGATTAAGATAGCGAAAGGGGAAGTAGAGTTCCCCACGACATAGATGCAAGAACAGGCGAGGGCATTAGACCACATTGGCTTAGTTTTATCACAACTGCCAATAGAAGTATTGCAGGAATTACATATGAGTGTGACACAAGAGATGCATTCGTGCATAGAGAAGACCTCTAGCGAGTTGGCTAAGGTTACCATAGAAAATGTCACATTGGAGATGGAGTACAACAAGGTTAAGAAGGAGTGCAATGAGGTTGTGCAAAAGGTTTAAAGAATGCAGAAGGACTTCGTGAAGGTTTACCAAGAACTTCTAGAACATCAAACTTAGAAGGAGGCCCTCGTTGAAGACCAAGTAATGAAGATAAGTGAAGCTATCCAGGGATTATGCTCATGAATAATTGATCTGGAAGCACGTATGACACCAAACACTCCACTTAAAGAGAGGGAGAAAAGGGAGTAGACAATGACAACATCGATGGAGAGAATAAAGACTCTAGAAGTAGAGTGTGTTCAACTGTATACAAAAACCATGGGTGTCTAGAAACAACTAAGTGAGGATAAGGAGAAACAAGAGATCATCCAGAATATCCATGCTACGTAGGAAAAGGAATATAGATTAAAGGAAATGATGGGCACATTACCGCCAGGAGAGGTGGTAAAAATAATGAACGAGAAGATAAAGTTGTATTCATAAATGAATCAGCTAAGAGTGGAGCAGTAGGCTCGTACACAACACATATAAATACTACAAGATGAAGCATACAAAGTGATAACAACCTTAGAAATAACTCAAGGGATAATCAAACATGCAACTGATGAAAGTGTTGAGGATATCCAGGATTAGATCATTGCAAAAACAATTGACCAAATTTCGCAGAAGGAACTAGAGGTCAAGGAGAAATTCGCGACAGTGAAAGAGACCTTCAAAAAATTCATGGTGCATTGGAAGAAGGCCTAAGTGGCTCGGGACGAACCACATGTGAGTTTTGGGGGCCTGTTGGATAGGCATTTTGCATAATTTTTGTTAAGTTTTGGGATATGCGCCAGAATAAGTCAAAGAATAAAAGGCAGTTAGAAGATGGACCAGAGCATGTGATCGGAGCAGACTTTAAGGAGTAAAAGTGTGTGATATAAGGAAGAATTACATAGTGGCTTGCAAAAGGAAGAAACGGTTATAGACCGCTGGGTTTTTGGGACATTTTTTCCACTTTGTAACGATCTTAGCCCTTTTTTTATGTATAAATATGTAAAGGGTTTTGGGTAAAAGGGGTTCGACATGTGAGAAATTCTTAGTGATTTTTGGGTAATTTGATTTTAGCGAGGGAAGAAGTTTTGAGGTGTGATGGAGTGAGGCTCGCATTGTTGCAGAATGACTAGGAAGGTTTGGGTAATTTTACTGTTGCATATTGTGTAGCACAATGTGCAGTTGTAAGAAGAATATTAATGACTAATATAAGAAGACAACCGTTGTGGATGTAGCCCAAGTTGGGTGAG
>SNQJ01S0012879.1:26875-40758 GCA_010110895.2 Picea sitchensis | reverse complement strand
CACACAATAATTCCAACCAACAACTATGTTTTCCCCTCAACCCACATTTGGTTGGATAGGAAATATTAGAGTTGTGGCTCTAGGAAATCCAACTACCAAAATGGAGTCTTCAAAAATTTGCAAGTATGATTCCCACGTGGCTTCCTCGTGCTCCCATGTAGTGTCTTCAGGATAGTAACAAGTTCATTGAGCCTTTACCAAGACAATGGATTTGTTCATGAGCACTTTGAATTTTTGGTCCAGGATGCGCACTAGTCCCACCCGAAAATCTCCTTCATGTTCCACCTGGATCACATTCCAATCAATCACATGATTAGGATCACGTGCATACTTTTTTAATAAATACACGTGGAACCCTTTATGAATTCTCATGGATGCAGGTAATGATATCATGTATGAAACCAACTCTATATTTTCTAAGACCTCAAAAGGTCCAAAATATCTCATTGCCAACTTTGGGAAACTTCCCAATTTCAACGAGCTTCTCTTGGCTTTAAATTTTAAAAACGCATGCTCTCCCACTTTTAATTCTCTATGGGTTCTTCTTTTATCGACATAGCTCTCCTTCCTATCTTGTGCAACTTTCAAATTTTGCCTGATCTTCATCATTTGTTCTTCCATCTCTTTTAACAATTCTGGCCCAATTAGAGCTCTATCTGCTGGGTTATCCCAACTTAATAGTTTGTTACATTTTTTTCCATACAATGATTCAAATGGGATCATATTCAATGATTCTTGACACCCATTATTGTAATCAAACTCAACTAAATGGATATAGTCCTCCCACCTAGAATGCTTGTCCATTACATACATTCTCATCGTATCCTCAATTATCCAATCAATCCTTTCTATCTTCCCATCTAACTATGGGTGATATGTTGTACCAAAATTTATATTGGTCCCAAATCCTTTAAATAACCCCTTCCAAAAATTCGTAGTGAACTTGGGATTTTGGTCTGACACTATTTCCTTAGGTACACCATGTATCATGTTAGCACCATGAATTTCATAGCTAGAGTTAGAGGTTTGTCCAAAGTTTTCAAAGTCATGACATGATCTTGGAAAAATCAATCCATTCCTAGATGATTCATAGGTTAGGGTGAATATCATGTCAAAAGGTATTATGGTTCATCATCACCTTTCATGAGGTTATAGAAGGAACAATAATGACACTCCATGTCATTGGTGTCGTTGCAAACTTCAAAAGAATACTCGTTGTGCAAAGGCTTTTGTTGCTTTCGTTGGATGCACACTGTGTAGAGGATTTCACCACACAAAGGATGTTGTCGTGCAAAGAGTTTTTCCGCGCAGAGGATTTTACCGCGGAAAAAGTTTTTCCTGTGCACAGGCTACAGGGCGCGCCGCGCAAATGACTGGTTTAGTGGTCAACTTCAAGATCCATTTCTGACCAAATGGAAAGGAATTTTTAAAATCCTCGAGAGGTTTTTTTCGAGGACAAACCAAATAATAAAAACCTCACTGATATTCGAAAAATGTTTCATATTTTCGTATATTCGAAGGAATCTTTGAGCCATTATTTTTAGTTTTCATGATTTCATGTTTGAGATATGTTTTTGCAACACGTATTAGGTCCAGCTGGATATGAATTTCAAGAAACCGAGAGAGGTTTTTATTTAAAACTAGATTACCTACAAAAACCATTCTCATATGTTACAAATATATTACATATTGATAATTACAAGTGGCGTTTTGAAGACTATTTTTCAGAATTTCACCTCCTGAAAAGAAGGAAATCAGTTAAAATGTGTCATTTTCTATTTGTAACTGTTTCTATTTTGGGAAAGGGGTTGGAGTTCAAAATGGTGAGCTGGAAGGAACCTATAGTGATATATATTTCATGGTACAAGAGTAGAGAAGGGTTGGACCCTTGGGGGAGAAGACTTTTTTATTTTTTTGAAGTTAATGCAGAAGTTTCCTCTCTCTGAAATTTGAGATTCATCACGGTGTTTATATTGGTAGGAATTCATCCATTTTTTATGCTCCTTTCACACTGATGATGTTTTTATGTGTTTTTTATCTCACATTTTGTACTTGGAAGTAAAGGAAAGGTGAAATAAGAGCAAATTGGTGAAACTGGAGACTATCCTACCACTGTCACCTCGATAGGATAACTCTTTTTGTTTAGGGTGGTAGGCCCAGGGGAGACGTCCCCAGTGACCTGGGGTTTTGAGAAGGAAAAGGATTATGGCTAAGTAAAATTTCCCCCCATCAAAAGTCACCATCGATTAGAAGGTTCAGCTAAACAACCAATAAAGATAATGATAACCAGAAATGTACCTGCCTGAGACAAAGCAACAAGAAAACTATATATATGCAAGATCACTTGTTCGTTAGTACTTCATATAATCAAGGAATTTATGATATGAAACAATTGACTGATAATATTGATGAAGCAAATCAATGATGTACAATATCAATAGTCATAATGTGTCACTTCACAATAAATGCTAAAGAAAGATTCACAATGAGCAAGAACATTTTATCATCAATATCGTAATACCATCAATCATTTAGAAGCAAAGACTATCATGCATTGGCCAATCATTCAAATTGCTTAAAGAAGCTAAAATGTTGCAAAGTATAACTATAAATCAAATGGATAATGGCAGCAATAGGGTTAGGAGGTTAGTCTAGGCTAGGGTTAGAAGATGTTAGCAATTGGTCAAGGTATTGGTTGTTTGAAGTTTGTGATCAAGGCACTCAAGCATAAAGGTCTTAGATCAGTGAAATCATAGGGAAAATGGAGTCAAAGGTAGTGGAAAATGTTGGAGAAGCAATATGATAATACTAGGACTAAAGACAAGAGGTTTCGATGGTGAAGTGTTGTTGAGACAAGGCTCCAACCATCAAACCCTAGGGGAAAATGGCTCACTAAGGTGTAGTAACCCTAGGCCTTAGTGCATTTTCCTCCTTCTTTAGCTTAATGATAGGATAAAAATGGCTAGGATTGAAGAGCAAAGGTAGGGTGTTGCAATGGCAAGGCCCTAGCAATGTCTTTAATGGGTAAAATCTCCTTGGAAAATCTTAGAAGGGAATTAAAACAAGGACACCAACATGTGCTTATTTCCTAGGGTTTATTCCAGCAAATTTCATTAACAAAATGCAAGTAAAAAGACCATAACCATTCAAGTAAGGGAACGATTGCAGAAATTCACTTACATTTACCATGTATTCATCAAGCCAAACCCTAGTTGTAAACCTTCCACCAAGAAAAATGCCAAAAATCACCAAATAAGCCTCCTTCAACAAGTGCACACTAGAAATTTAAGCCAAAAACCTTAGAGGGGCCGAACATTTCAGACCTCACACAAGTGTGAGTGAAATATGATGAATAAAAGAGAGTTTTATCTCTCTTACTTATACAGTAGCAATGACCTTAATTAATTTTTAGGTCACAAAAGGCCGACATGGCCAAAAATACATAATAATATTGTTTTACATTAAATGTCATAATCAAACCCTAAATAAAGTAAAAATGAGGACGTCATGCCCTTTTAGGGTGACGTTAGCCCTTTCCAGGGAAACGTTGGCCTCCTAGAGAAAAAATTTAGGCCTCCTTGGGCCTCCGGAACAAGCCACACGTGCCACAACTGCCTCCCAAAACCTTCACAAATGTTGGATGATGTCATGAATGTCCTGGGTGACGTAAGGCCTTCCAAGGACAACATCTTGGTGGAAAAGGCACAACCCCCCTGGGTACAGGTATGCTCAGTTGCCTATGGTGGAACATCCTCCTCTTCCCCGGTGAAAAACCTTTGACCTGCCTCTTCCCCCCGTTGGGGTCTCAGCATCCATCTGGTAGGCTCTCATCCCCATAGAGGTCTGAACTAATCATATCCCCATGTGTACCTGTCCAATATGCTACATGTCCGTCGGGTATGATCCTGCACATCAACAGATACGCCGTCCATGGGCTCATAAGCCACAAGGATCATAGCAATGCAAATCACATCCAATCATCAATTTTATTAAACATGTGCATAAAACCCCTTTTACCCAGTCAAGTGCTCAAAGACATTATACTAATATGCAAGCCAAGTTTGGAGGAAGTGATAGGGCGTCCTATTGGGCTAATGCTCACTAGATGTGGGATGTTTTCGAGAGAAATCAAATCCAATTCATGTTAGTGGGTGAGGTGGACAAGGGATGTCTGTGCAAGGGGTGCAGTGATAGCAGGGAAATGCATGGCTTACCTGTGGGTGCCTTTGTAGAGGGTGAGATGCACCTGTTCTGGATGCAAATGTTTCCAAGCCCTTTCATGCCTTTTATATTTATTATTTATTTCTTTTTCTTTCAAGAAGCTAATCAGGGGACACTGCCCTAGCATGGTTACCAGTGGTGGTAATATTACCCACAAGCACTTTCATGGAAATGAGAAGTTTGGCTCGTGATGAGACCCCCTTTCTCTTGGCTATGCCACCAAGAGCCACTACCCTGGCATGGTAACCAGCTGCTAGTAGTTTCATACCGCTAGATGCCCATGGACATAATAGGTTGGCTCGTGATGAGACCCCCTATCCTCTGACTAGGTCTTGTTTTATTATTTTTTATGGGTCCCTTTTTTTCTTCCTGAGAAGCCTTTTACTTCTTTCTCAAGGATCCCTAGGCGAAGCATATCGAGGTTTTATTTTTTGGATTTTATCTTTTTCCAGTTGCTTTTACCCTCTGTGCCTTTAGCCCCTTCTTCCCACAAGGTAAGGTGCAACCCTTAAATAATTGGCCAACCCAATGCCCATACCAGTGTAATGGAATGGATGAGCAGGAGTAAGATGGAAAGTGGTAAGTATGATGGGAGTGGACGATGACTTTTCATGAATCCCCTTAGTGGCAACTCAAAACGTATGGGCACAAGATTACTAGGGCATACTGTCATTCCCCTTAGACATGGTCAAGTGGATAAGTATAATATCCAAGCACCTTTTAGAAACAAAAATAACTAAATGCACACATTCAAAGGTTTTGAGGATTATAGTGACACATACCATGATACTCGGACTCATTACCTCATGGAGAAAGATCCACCTCTGCTATAGGACCAGGCCTAGGTGATGGATGTTGTTGCTGCTGACAAGGTGGAGGCGTTGAAGAAAAGAAAATATGGGCCCTCCAGGGTCATTCCCAAGTTGATATGGCTCTCGATACTCCATGTCTAGGACCTGTGGGCCTCAAGACATAATCTCCTTAGCTATCCCTAAACTGAGGGATAACATCTGGCTCCAACTCGGGTACATGTGCTCACTGTAGAGCACATGAGAACCTCAACATCTCTGGCACAACCTGTAACCTTCTTGATCTCAAACATGAATCTATTAGTAATCATTTGGGATGGTGATATCACCCTTGGCTCGTATATGTATAAAATGAAAAAAAGCATATATACAAGTGTGAATCAAACTACTCTAGCATGAAAATTCAAATGGTATATACAATGAATGCAAATGCCTACCCACTTACCTGTACTTACCTGATAATTCAAGTCCCCCAACCTTAGTGGGGCTTGAGGAGGTGCCCACTGACTTGTAATGGGCGCCTTCTTCATTCCAATGTAGATAGGTAATAAGAGTCATCAATTGACTTTCTTCCAACTTTGAAAGGTCCAAGCCAAAATTGAGTACTTCCTTTGACATTAGTAGGCTCCCCTTTCTTGGTATCCCACGTCCATACTATGTCCCCATCCATGTACTCTCTGATTTTGAATTTGGTTGTTTCCTAAACAACCCTGGTGTATTGTGCAAAGGGAGGTGGGTGGGATTCTATTGTGAAGACCTCCTGTTGGGAAGGTCGAATCAATATATCACTTTCTCCCTTCTTTATCAATTTCATAGCCCCAACTTCTTTGTCTTTATACTTGTCTAGGATTTGTTCGTATTCTTCTCTCTTGGGCCATTGTATCTGATCAAAGTCTTCCTCTGTTGCAAAGGGCATATCATCGTGAGAGAATTCAGGAATACTTTCCATGATTTGCTCAGGTGCTTTGTCATCTTTGATGGGATCACTAGTTTCTTGCACATGGGTTCTGGTCATTGGCACATTCTGGAGACGGGCTATTGTTCCATTTTTCAAAGGTATATTCATGTAAGTGAGGTCCATCTCAAGAGTACCTCCGAGCATTGAGGCAAATTTCCTAGACAATAACATCCCCCACACATATGGGACGTCTACTACTACTATGTCAATGTGGATTACTCTCTCAGGGTACTCTTTAAGGCATACTTCCACATTTTCAATTACCCCATGTGTGGGTATGGCTCTAGATTCAAATCCACACACATTCCTGTAAGATCGTGAGACTTTCAAGCCCAATCGTTTCATGACCTTGAGAGACATCATGTTGGCACCGGCCCCATAATATAGCATGCAATTGTTGAGGCTTTTGTTATTCATCAGCAAGGTCATGAAAAAGGCCAGGTGTTCATCATACTGGACCCTAAAGTGATCCGATTGTAACATGATAGGAGGGTCCATTGGTCCATCTGATCCCTTGAAGAAATTATCAAATCTTTCTTTAACATATGGAACCTTAATGACTTATTTTTTAGGGGAATAGTTACATGCATCTTGGATAGTGCCCCTTCAAAGTCAAAGTTTAAGTCCACCCTTTAGGTTTTGGATGTTTTAGGAAGGAGAATGTCCAAGGGTGGAGGTTGTGTTTGAGTTGTTACAGGAATGGTAGAGATAGGTTGGTTTATATTCTTTCGTCTATATATCTGAAAATCTTGTTTCTTCAACTTCTCTTTTTATTCCTGGTCTAAGTTGTTTATTACTTCCATTCTAGCCTTCATGGCTGCTTCTTTTATGCCCTCTCGATGTTCCTCAGGAGTGAAATTTAGGCAAATCTGGGGACCTTCTATAAAATGGACCACCTTTTTTACTTGGTCATAGCCCCCATTGTTGTAGAGACATTCATGTTCCCAGTGTGCTTCACTACACTTTAAACACCAAGGATTTTCATCCATGACGTTTGCAGGAGATAAAGTATTAGGGACTTCTTGATCATTTTTTGGTCTATAAACTTAGTTCCCCTTTTGGAATTTCCCTTTGTATGGGACCCTTGGTGCTTGGCTTTGGTCTCTTTCCAATTTGCAATCCTATTCATCATTATCTCTTGATTTTTCATCATGCCATCCATGATCATTTGTAACTTTGCTAGGCTAGTGCAAATATCTGAGAAAGGCTCAGCATTGTGGACTATCTTGGGTTTAAAGTCCATTTTTCCCCTTGGGTTTGAGAAAGTCTCAATTTTGGATGAGTGGAGGTTGTCTTCAATCTTTGTAGCCAATTCTTGAGCTTCTTGGATTGTTTTGGGGTTTTTTTCCTTGAGGAGATACCCTAGCTGGCCAGTAAAAGCTTTGGTGTAGATGTAAACAAGAAAATTATTGGTCGGATGATGGCTCATAGGGATCTTCTGCAATAGGGTCTCAAACCTAGTGTGGAATTCTCTAATGGTCTCATTATCTTGTTTCTATAGGGTATTCATCCTAGTTAGCAGCATGTTGGGGTCTTCTTTGATACTCCATATTTTGAGAAAGGCCTCTTCTAATTTGTCCATGGTTTTAATATTTCCATCAGGAAGACTATGGTACCAATGCCTTGAGGCATATAGAAGGGTAGAAAATAACAACTTCATGACTAAATCTTCAGCATCATCGCTGACGAGGTGAAGTTGGAAGAATGCCCAAAAGTTTCTCATATGCTCTTCAGCACTGATTGCATCAGTACCGGTGAACTTAAGCAGCCATTTTTCATACTTCGCTGGCATCTACCTAGGGTAGCCTCATATAGTTGACATGTCTAGCGGTTTGAAAAGAGTGGATGACCATTGTCTTTGGTTGTTGGCTTGGTTTGGATTGTTGGTTTGATTTCCTGAGCTAGGCATTGTGTTTAAAAGAAGAAGTCCTCTGAAAAGTGATTTTACTACAAGAGAGTTTCAAGGAGGTTTTATTCTGAAGGATTGAGGAGGGTTATTGTACCTCCTTATGGATTGCAGAGTCGCCAAATAATTTCTTTGAAATTACCAAAGAGATAAGGGAATCACCCTTAGTGGAGTCGCTAGGTAAGCTTTGTAAGATAAAGATTCTTTGAGGAAAGGCTTACCAAAAAAGTGTCGTATTTGAGGAGAATTGACTCAGTGTTCCCCGACAACGACGCCAAAATTTTATAGCACAGTTTGTACTTCGAAGTAAAGGAAAGGTGAAATAAGGGAAAACTAACAAAACTTGAGACTATCCTACCACTGTCACCTCGATAGGATAACTCTTTATGTTTAGGGTGGTAGGCCCAAGGGAGACGTCCTCAATGACCTGGGGTTTTGAGAAGGCAAAGGATTATGGCTAAGTAAAAGTTTCCCCCTCACAAATCACCACCGATCAGAAGGTCCAGCTAAACAACCAATAAAGATAATGATAACCAGAAATGTACCTGCCTGAGACAAAGCAACAAGAAAACTATATATATGCAAGATCACTTGTTGGTTAGTACTTCATATAATCAAGGACTTTCTGATATGAAACAATTGATCGATAATATTGATGAAGCAAATCATTGATGTACAATAGCAATAGTCACAATGCGTCACTTCACAATAAATGCTAAAGAAATATTCACAATGAGAAAGAACGTTTTATCATCAGTATCGTAATACCATCATTCGTTTAGAAGCAAAGACTATCATGCATTGGCCAATCGTTCAACTTGCTTAAAGAAGCTAAAATGTTGCAAAGTATAACTATAAATCAAATGGATAATGGAAACAATATGGTTAGGAGGTTAGTCTGGGCTAGGGTTAGAAGATGTTAGCAATTTTTCAAGGTATTGGTTGTTTGAAGTTTGTGATCAAGGCACTCAAGCATAAAGGTCTTAGATCAGTGAAATCTTAGGGAAAATGGTGTCAAAGGTAGCGGAAAATGTTGAAGAAGCAATATGATAATACTAGGGATAAAGACAAGAGATTTTGATGGTGAATTTTTGTTGAGCCAAGGCTCCAACCATCAAACCCTAGGGGAAAACGGCTCACTAAGGTGTAGTAACCCTAGGCCTTAGTGCGTTTTCCTCCTTCTTTAGCTAAATGATAGGATAAAAATGGCTAGGATTGAAGAGAAAAGGTAGGGTGTTGCAATGGCAAGGCTCTAGCAATGTCTTCAATGGGTAAAACCTCATTTGCAAATATTAGCATGGAATTAAAACAAGGACACCAACATGTTCTTATTTCCTAGGTTTTATTCCAGCAAATTTCATTAACAAAATGAAAGTAAAAATACCATAACCATTCAAGTAAGGGAAGGATTGCAGAAATTAACTTACATTTACCATGTATTCATCAAGCCAAACCCTAGTTGTAAACTTTCCACCAAGAAAAATGCCAAAAATCACCAAAATAAGCCTCCTTCAACAAATGTGCACTAGCAATTTCAGCCAAAAACCCTAGAAGGGCCAAAAATTTCAGACCACACACAAGTTTGAGTGAAATATGATGAATAAAAGAGAGTTTTATCTCTCTTACTTATACAGTAGCAATGGCCTTAATTAATTTTTAGGTCACAAAAGGCCGACATGGCCAAAAATACATAATAATATTGTTTTACATTAAATGTCATAATCAAACTCTAAATCAAGAAAAAATGAGGACGTCATGCATGTTTAGGGTGATGTTATCCCTTTCTAGGGAAACGTTGACCTCCTATAAAAAAAAGTTAGGCCTCCTTGGGCCTCCGGAACAAGCCACATGTGCTACAACTGCCTCAGAAAACATCCACAAATGTTGGATGATATCATGAATGTCTTGGGTGATGTCATGGCCTTCCAAGGCCAATGTCTTGGTGGAAAAGGCACAACCCCCCTCGGTACAAGTCTTCTCAGTTGCCTCTAGTGGAACATCCTCCTCTTCACTGGTGCAAAACATCTGACCTGCCTCTGCCCCATGTTGGGGTCTCAGCATCCATCTGGTGGGCTCTCATCCCCATGGAGGTCTGAACTAATCATCTCCCCATGTGTACCTATCAAATATGGTACCTTTCTGTTGGGAATGATCTTGCAAATCAACAGATATTCCCTCCATGTGCTCATAAGTCATGGGGATCATATCAATATCAATCACATCCAATCATCAATTTTATTAAACATGTGCATAAAACCCCTTTTACCCAGTGAAGTGCTCAAAGACATTATACCAATCTGCAAGCCAAGTTTAGAGGAAGTGACAGGGCATCCTATTGGGATAATTCTCACTGGATGTGGGATGTTTCCGAGAGAAATCAAATCCAAGTCATGTTAGTGTGTGAGGTGGACAACATATGTTTGGGCAAGGGGTGCAGTGATAGCAGGTAAATGCATGGCTTACCTGTGGGTGCCTCTGTAGAGGGTGAGATGCACCTATCCTGGATGCAAATGTTTCCAATCCCTGTCATGCCTTTTATATTTATTCTTTATTTCTTTCAAGAAGCTAATCAGGGCACACTGCCCTGGCGTGGTGACTAGTGGTGGAAATGTTACCCACGAGAACTTTCACAGAAATGAGAGGTTGGCTCATGATGAGACCCCCTTTCTCTTGGATATTCCACCAAGATCCACTACCCTAGCGTGGTAAACAGCTACTAGTAGTGTCATACCACTAGATTCCCATGGACCTAATAGGTTGGCTCGTGATGAAACCCCCTATCCTCTGACTAGGTCTTGGTTTTTTTTTTTTTTATGGGTCCCTCTGTTTCTTGCTGAGAATCCTTTTATTACTTTCTTAGGGATCCCTGGGCGAAGCATCTTGAGGTTTTATTTTTAGGATTTTATCTTTTTCCAACTGCTTTTACCCTTTGGGCCTTTAACCCCTTCTTCCCACAAGTTAAGGTGCAACCCTTAAATAATTGGCCAACCCAATTCCCAGACCAGTTTAATTGGATGGATGAGCAAGAGTAATATGGAAAGTGGTAAGTATTATGCAGCGGACGATGACTTTTCATGTATCCCCCCAATGGCAACTCAAAACCTATGGGTGCAAGCTTACTAGGGCATCTTGTCATTCCCCCCAGACATGGTCAAGTGGATAATTATAATATCCAAGCACCTGTTAGAAACAAAAAGAACTAAATGCACATATTCAATGGTTTTTAGGATCAAAGTGACACATGCCATGATACACAGACTCATTACCTCATGGATCAAGACCCATCTCTATTACAGGACCAGGTCGAGGTGATGGATGTTGGTGTTTCTGAAAAGCTAGAGGCGTTGAAGAAAAGAAAAGATGGGCCCTTTAGGGTCATGTTCAATTTGATATGGCTCTCGGTACTCCATGTCTAGGACCTGTGGGCCTCGAGACATAATCTCTCTAGTTATCCCTAAACTAGGGGATAACAGTGTTAATGGTTAATTTTACATAATTGATCTTCATTTGATGCTTTGTTTAGTAATTAATTTTGGTTTCCTTTCTTCTAAAGCTACACTGGATATTAATCCACTTATTGATGCATGTAATGTAGTGGGATTTCTTCTCCTTTCCATCTCTCATTTCATATCATTTATTTGTTGAGCATAACACCTATTTTGCCTCAAATCTGCAGAAATTAACCAACCAGTTGTTGACTGTAAAAACATTGGAATTCATGCCTTGACTCCATTTTCCAATGATACATTTTCCTTGATTGTCCTACCAACCCTTTTAAAACAAAAACAAACATGTCCTATTGTAGAATCTGACCTCTGTGTATTTATTGATAAATCCTTTGAGTTATTACTAGTCATTAGACATATGAGAGAGCCCTCTCTGGTTGTATAGGTCAGAATACAATATAAAATTAGTTGAAACAGTTACATCGAGGTTTTATTTGATACAACCCAAAGAAATTTCTGAGTGTCAACATTTTGGTGCCACTACCGGGGAGCGAAAGTTGCATTTTCCCTGGGAGAAACGACAAGGTTTAGACCTGATTTCTAATGGTGGACAGAGGTCAGACACAAGAAGGTTGTAAATTTCCACCTGGATACTCCAATGAAGATTCAAGTGTGATTCAGAGAATCCACTGGAGGAAGAGATCCATTGACAGAGGTATGAAAGGACATCATGGGAAAAAAAATTACCTAAAGTTGAGTTTTTCCAAGACATAATATTTTTTGTTATTCATACCTTTTGTCCTTTCTTGAACATGCTAAACAATTTTTTCTTTACCTGCTGCATTCAAATGATCATCATGTGAATCTTGCACTTGTATATCATCTTCTTAAAGTTGTACATATATCTCCTCACTGTATTACTGATTTGAGCCATGTGATGACCATAGCCAAGTTGATGAGCTTCATGAAGTCAAGGTTGATATATCACCTCATGTACTTGATCCAACACCCTACAAGATTCCTCAGAGATACAGACCTTTAAAATTACCTCACATCCTTCATAATTTTCCTCCAAAGAACTATAAGTACCTACCTATGTTTGATGGAGAACATAATACCATCACAGCTGAAGAGAGCATCCAAGATTTTGAACATTTTGTAGATTTTTTTGAAATTTATCATGATGATGTTTGTATGAGGGCCTTCTCTCAATCCTTGAAAGGGGATACCAAAGACTAGTTTAAACACTTGCAGCCAGAGACAATTAGCTCATGGGAGGAATTGAAGAATGTCTTTTTGAAATTTTGGGGCAAGAGAAAATATTTGGATCTACATCTTACAGAGTTATATGCCATGAAAAGGCAAAGAAATGAAACTATTTATACATACAGTAGAAGGTTTTCCATTATTTATTACAACTTTCCCAAATAAATTCAACCCACTGAAGTTGTTTCCATGCTCCATTATGCAACAACCTTTCATCCAGATTTGTCTTTCCTTCTGATGAAAAGAAGATCTAAGTCGTTATAGAAAATGTTTAATGATGCTCAGGAGATTCAACACAATATTCAAGCATGTAAACAGATTCAAAATGAGGAGTTGGATGTTAAAGAACATGACAATGAATATGAACAAAAAACAGTTGATTTGAATCTTGAGCAGAGGGTTAATAATATCATATGTTCTCTTGAAGTTTTAAATGTTGATGATTTTTCAAAGAACTATATTCCACTTATTGAAAAATAAGGTGCTAATTTAGCTTATGATCCATCTCATGATAAGCATGGGGTTGATTGTTTTATGTATCCATTTGTAGACAGTCAAGAAAATGAATTTGCAAATCAGCTTGTTGAAGAACAAGTTGATGTCCCAAGATTTTTTTTGTTAGGTGACATTGCAGATGTTGTTGATTTGCCTATATATGATGAATATGATGATGATTATGATGTTGAATTTCTAGAGCAACCAACTGCATGTTCTCTATCAGAAAATGTTCATTTTCAGCAGTGTAATGAGAGAAATCAACCTACATATCACAGTTACAAAGAAAAATATGAAGAAAGTATCGAATCAATTGAAGGAAATTCTTTACCTTTATGTTTTTCTTCATTTAAATTGTTGAAAGAAAATTTTAAGATCATCACTGAAGCAGAGGAATGTGTGCTGATGCAAAATCACATTGATTCACTAGAACAAATTGACAAGAAATTGCAGCAATTTAATACGGATCTTCATCCCTTTCATGATAGCGGATAGTTTGAGATTTATGGAAGCAAAATTGTAGTTGGAGGGATGATACAAGATGACAGTCTTGTGAAATCTCCTGAAATCATTTTTCTTTCTTTTCAAGATCCTTTTGCAGCATGTTTGGATACAACAAATGGACCTAATTTTTTAAATTTGGTCAATATTGAATTTGATGAGTTTCCATTGAGAGGGTTTTCCCTTTCAATACTGATCAAAGTTACACAAGGAATTCAACCCATGGATAAAGTTCTTGTATGGTTGCATTGGCATTTTTATTTCACTTGATTGGCAGTTTT
>SNQJ01S0012879.1:13128-26865 GCA_010110895.2 Picea sitchensis | reverse complement strand
AAGGAAAGAGATACTAGGATCGGATTGGATAACATCAACATCATCTGCAACCCTTGTGGTTGACATGCCTTTGATCTATGATCGTACTACCCCGGAAAGGCCCCTTGAAAAGGAAATTCCTTTGAAATAATTTCCAAGAAGTTTTTTAGCATTAATGAAAGATGAAACTGCATTGAATGCATTGCATGGAATGATTGATCATTGTCGCAAAAACGGGAACTTTCCACTGCGTAGAGGGTAGTGAATCAGGTACTGCACAAAAATAGGACCAGTGGCGAGTTCAGATTAAGTGCACAGATTGGGGATTATGACATGGACCATGTCATTTTAGACTTGGGTTTTGATGTAAATGTTTTTTCGAAGCAAACATGGGAAATTATGGGGAATATGAATTTTATTTGGTTTCTCGTCCATTTAAGATTGGCCAACCAACACAAAATAATACCAATTGGTTGATTGTTAAGGGTACATGTGAATATAGACAGAGTGTGTGTTGTAGAATATTTCAAAGTCATTAAGATCGTGGATAATAGTCAACCATACCCAATGTTAATGGGGATCTAATGGGACTTTGAAAATCAAACAATTATTAATATGAAGAAAAGGGAAATGATCTTTGAAGTAGGGTACTTGAAGGTTACAGCACCATAGGATACGACAAAAGGAAAGAGGTATATCGAACTAGCTAAAGGGAATGAAATTCATAAACTATATAATATAACTACACAAATGGATGACTACGTTAAGCCAACTACAGATGGTGTCCTAAGTAGGAGAAGCATTAGCTCATGTGCATCAGATTCAGATGAAGGTTTGGAACATTGGAAATAAAGGATGCATGAAGTATCAACTAGATGGTGTGCCTACATTACTCGATCTTTGCACTGGACTAGAACAGAGTTATGTCATCCACCCAATTATGATGGTTTGAATGATATAAGTTCTTTTTTAAAGGAACTTGAGTTGCATATACCTAAACAACAAATATTGTTGGCATTACATGTTGTCTTGAGAGCCACTCCAGCCAGATGGTGGGATTCACATAAAGAAGGAATAGAAGACTAGTCGCAATGTCAAAATATTAATGCAAGTTAGATTTGGTACCGAGGTTGAGTATATTGCACATAAATATGTAGGAGTAAGTGACCCAACAGATCATATTGCGCAGTGTAGAAAGATATGGAGTTCAATACCGAAGAAGGAATGGACACATAAGTTCATACATACATTGGATACAATCCCAAAGAACTAGTACTTGGAACTATAAATGCATAGAGAAACCGTGGATTGGGATGAGATAACTCAAAGGTTTAAGGAAATATTTACTTTTGAAGATGAATCCATGTTGGTAGATGGAGCTTTGCAGGCCATTAGAACTAGGATTTTTTTGGAATAAGGTCTGATGGATTTAGCACTTGTGTTTAGTGAGCATAGAACGTCTATGACAGTTCATGAACTAATAGAATGTTATAATGTGGCTCAAGAAGATAAAGACGAGGATGATCCAAGAAATATACAAATACCTAAAATTGAGGGGAAACGCACATTGGAAGGTCCAAAGTTTGAATCCATTGCGTATGCACAACCATTAAGGATGCGTAAGGTAAATATTGGGACAAAAGAGAATCCAAAATTTACGCATATAGGAGACTACTAGAATAATGAAACTATGGAAAAAAATTGTAGACTTACTGCGCGAGTATCATGATTTATTCCAAACCACGTTTGTAGAAATGAGAGGGATAGTTGGTGATCTAGGAGAAATGAAGATCCCTTTGAAACCAGATGCTAAGCCAGAGACCCTATAGACTAAATCTGAAGTACAAAGAGAAGGTAAAGGTAGAGATTGAAAAAATGTTAAAAGAAGGAATTATTGAACCTATGGTGGAGTCAGAATGGATAAGTCCAATGGTAGTACAAGATAAGAAAATAAGAGGAATCAGAATTTGTGTAGACCTATGAAAACTAAATGATGCATGTCTCCATGATCCATTTCCGACACATTTTACATATGAAGTACTGGATATTGTAGGGGGGTAGGAGGCCTACTCTTTCACAGATGGATTCTCATGATATCACCAGATAAAGATTGTGCGAGAAGACATATACAAGACTACTTTTGCAACAGAGTGGGGAAGCTACCAGTACATAGTGATGCCTTTTGGGCTGAAGAATGCACCTACAATTTTCTCAAGAGTAGTGGTCGCAACCTTTAAAGAATTTATTCATAAGTTCCTTGAAGTTTATTTAGATGATTGGAATATGTTTAGTCTCTTGAAGAATCACATAGAAGTACTAATATTAATGTTGGATAGGTGTAGGCAATGTCATATTTCATTGAACTTGAAGAAATGTATTTTTTGTGCGCGTTTTGGAATTTTGTTGGGCCATGTGGTATGTAAGCAAGGCTTACTAGTGGATCATGACAAGATTGTAGTGATTTTGGACTTACAACCATCTACATCAGTAATACAATTAAGAGAAACCCTGGGTCATACATGATACTATAGGAAGTTCATCAAGGGATATGCATAGATTACAACACCCATGGAGAAGTTGTTGAAGAAAGAAGCTAAATTTCAATGGAATGAGGACTGCCAGAAAGGCTTGGACACATTAAAGAAGAAGTTAGTGACTGTGCCAATTTTGATATTCCCATATTGGAAGAAGAAATTTCATGTTCATGTGGATGAATCATCCATAACTTTGGGTGTCGTATTATCTTAGCTAGGAGAAGGAGAGTTATACCATCGAATTGCATTTGCAAGTAGGAAGTTGTCAGCCGTAGAAAAAAATACACGACGACAGAATGAGAGGGATTGGCGATGGTGTATGCACTATAGAATTTTAGACACTATTTGTTGGGTTCTCATTTCAAGATGTATACAAACAATTCCACACTAAGATACATAGTGAACGAGCCAGTGTTGGGGGGAGAATTTGCAGATGGTTGTTATTGTTCCAAGAGTACGAATTTGAAATCATTGTTAAGACAGGTAAATTGAATGCAAGACCTGATAACTTATCACACATTCTATTAGGAGAGGATGCAGGGAACCTAAATGATAGTTTATCATATGCACATTTATTTTCAGTTCAAATGGTGGATGACTACTTCGTAGACATTGTGCAATTCTTAAGTACAGGAATGGATCCATTGAACATGATAGTTGCACAAAAGAAATATTTAGTGGTTAAGGAAATAGACTATTGGCTAATTGCAGGGAACTTATACAAGTTAGGTTGATCTAAAAATGAAGAAGACTTGAAATCTTGAAAATATTTGCAAGTAAAATCTATGTGTTAAAAGCAAATGGATCAACTTTGCGACACATTAATTAAAGGATTACTCATTCAAGATACAAATAAACAGTAGCATAATCAATGAACATAAGCACATAAAAAAATAAATTGATAAAGGAGTTCACCCCTCTCTTGGGCTACATCTCCTGGTCCAGCTTCCAATGGATCATTATTATTAATTTCTCAAAGTGCTCAAAAATGTGCTTTACAATGCTCAAATTGACCAACAGACTACTCCAATGGCTTCAAAGCGTCCAAAAACCCCTAGCTGGGCTTTTTTGGCACCTCATTTGGCCAAAAAACGAAGAAGTTAGGCCTCTTGGAAGTCTAGCCCCGGTCGCATGGTTTATACAAAGGGTTGCTTGCAATACGCACTCCGTATACAATGTGGTGGTCACATATATAAAAGCATGCGACTAGGGGCTGGGGCTAAGCCCCAGCCCGGTTGCGCCTCATATCATAATTCAATGCATTTCAAATCAAATTAAACCCGTATGGTAAATAAGGAACACCATGTGGGCTAGTGGTAACCCACACTCTACCAAAGCGCATAGACATGGGGGAGGTCCGGGGTTCGACCCCCACGGACTCCATACAATTTTAACAACAACCAAAAACCAATACCGGGGTGCCACGTGGCACCTTACCATTGATAAAAAATATGCCACGTGTCGCATTCTGATTCAACCACACCTGCCAATCAGAATCTGCCACATCACCTCTGCCATGTTATCATACGGACTCCATAGTCAGCGTCCTTTTTTTTACCTGTTTGACGATTCGAACAGATCGCGATATCTCTCGCTCTCGATGTCCATTTGAGACGAAACGAGTTGCATTGGGTTTGCAATGACGAGGCCTACGCTCTCGTACGGTTTGAAGTGATTCCGAGCACTTTGAAATTTTGAGCAAAATTTGATCCCCTGATGGTGAGGATGGGATATTAAGATGATGTGTGTTAGAGCATGAAATGCCAACGATACTCTTAAAATCACACAAAGGGATTCCAGGAAGAGACTAAACAGGAAAATTGACTGCTCAGAATATTTTTTGCACACAACTCTGGTGGTCCACACTTCACAAGGATGCTAAGGAATATTACCAGGCATGTGATGTTTGTCAAAGGGTTGGAAATCCATCCAGAAGGGATGAGATGCCCTTGCATCCATAAGTTACACTAAAGGATTTTGAGAAATGGGAAATAGACTTTGTTGGGCTAATCAATCCATCAGCTAGGAGATCAGGAGCTATGTATATAATCATTGTGACAGAGTATTTGACTAGATGGGAAGAAGCAACACTAGTCACAGAATGCATCATGGAAACTGTTGCGTGATTTCTGTTTGAGAATGTCGTTATAAGATTTGGTTGCCCCGCACATTCTATTGAGTGATCAAGGAACACACTTCCTGAATAAGATGATTGCAACATTGATTGAGTTCCAAATTCACCACCATAGGATCACGTTGTATCACCCTAAGGAAAATGGGATAGTAGAATACTTCAATAAAATTTTAGAGAATGCTCTGACCAAGATCTGCAACGTACGAAAGGATGATCGGGACTTAATGATCACTGCAGTACTATGGGCATATAGGACTACAAGCAAAAATTTGACAGGGCAGACACCTTTTAGGTTGGTATATGGGAAAGAAGAAGTAATGTCGATGGAATTTATTGTGTTCAACTTACGCGTTGCAGTGATTACATATCTTTCAGACTCTAGTGCAATAGAGGAAATATTGTCACAATTGTTACATCTCAAGGAAGACCGATTTGTCATAGGATTCCATCAGTAAGTCCATAAGGAAAGAAAAAAATCATGGCATGATATGCATATTAAACAAAAAAGGTTTCAAGGAGGAGACTCAGTGTTTTTATACGACAACAATTTTATGCAACACCCCGCGAAGTTGAGGATGCATTGGTTAGGTCGATACGTGATCAAGTATGTGAAATAAGTAGCTATTGTGCAGCTAGAAATGTTGAAGGGAAAAGTATTGGGAGGGTTGGGGAATGCAAGTCAGCTGAAACTTTATAGAGAAAGTCGACCGTCTGTGCAATAGTTTGACCGATGCAAGAACCTATGTATTATAGTAGGAAAATGAAAAAGAAAAACAAAGGAAAAACAACAAAAAGTAAGTAAGTTTCAACAAGAGTAAGTGCGCAGAAGGAGGGAGTGTTGCACAAAGAAAATAAACCGTACAGAAGAAGTGAATTATAGGAAGAAGAACAACATGTGCAGTATACGAATGGGTAAGCCAAAAAAACTATGCAGATAAGGACGAATAAAGACCGTTAAATTGAATTAAAGAGCGTAAATGACGATTTAAAAGCCATAATGACAACACAACATAGAGATGCATCATCATAAATGGAAAAAGTCGAGGAAGATCATGACATCCTAGCAAATCAAGGAAAAATATAGCGAAGGATTTGGAATTAATGCATCTTTAAAGCAAGTATTGAATGAACAATACTAAGGGATTAGACAATTAATAAAGGTGGGAAGGTAAACAGACAACTGGCAAAGGGGAAAACAATCCGCGGAGGGTCGACAAACATTGGTAATTATTAGTTGGATTTGCATGTGAGTAAGAGAGAGCTTACAGTTGTGTTACAGAGCCTGAGAAAAACCACAGAGCCGAAGTAGTTGTCACTAGTAACCATATTACAGAGATGGCACCACAAAAGGCAGCAGCATATGTACCAAATAAATCCCGAACGGGAGAAAAAACAACAACATCAGAGGTTGAGGAGACTCCGGGAGCATCATCATCGGAGCCAAGGTTTACTAGGGACTACATTCCATTAAGGAAGGATGATGCCAAACCAGTGATGTTGAAGAAGGATGCCAATTACCCATTGGTGACTCTCGACATCCTGGATGGGGTCATCATCGATGATGATATGTTAGGTAAGGTGTTGCAACTCAAATATGCAAACCATGATATCAAAAACACAATGAAGTTCCCTGAACTTGCACCGGGTGGATACTTGGAACTGAAAATAGACCCAGTGACAAACCAGGCTATACCTATGCCAAAGGTATAGTCCAGAGGTTTGGAATGTGTTAGCATACTAAATACGTTCGATATCCACACTTCAGAAAGAGACAAGAGGTGAATGTGTGTGTCGATATGTTGTTAACCTATGCGCATGGCGGTTACTTATGGATGGATAGGCCAATTTCTATAGACACAAATATCATTGCTCGAATCACAGGCTTACCATCATAGGGGGAAGATCCCTCCTTGTTGTTTGCAGATAAAAATAATGACAGGGCTTTGTCAGAGTCCATGAGAGATAAATTTTACACAATTAGAGGGGTGTGCAGGTTGGATGTACCAAGTATATGTGACCCAACAATAACAATTGTGATGAAAGAATTGGCGTGCAAGTGGTTGAGGAAGTGCAGGAAAGACCAAGTTCTCGCAGGTGTGATAGCTACGACTAAGAAGTGTGTAGAAGGGGTATCGATGAGATGGCCATTGTTTTTACTTAACCAATTCCTCATAAATTGCGTAGAAGAACATGAAAGAGGCATGGAATTCCATTATTCCTGGTTGTTAGTTATGATTGTGTTCACAACGTGGAATGAACCAGAGGATGCACAATTTTTGGGTCTAATAGGTAAGCCAAGATTTTCCACCAGGTATCATAACTTCTCGTACATGATGAATAAGAGAAGATAGATAGACACCAACATTGAGCTCTTTCTATACAACGAAAGGATTAGAAGGTCTATCTAGAATAGACCACAAATTTTGTCAGAGCTTATAGAGGCATACACATCGATTGCACGATTTCTTGAAGACCGTCATCACATAAACATACAAGAAAAGAAATACCCAAGAGAGGAATGGGTCCAGACAAAGTACAAAATCACAGAGGAAGACATCCAACTGATTATGTAGAATTGGGACCCAAACTAGAAGGTTCATGCGAACGAAACAGAGACGAAGCACCCTGAAAATGAAGACGAATACCAAGGCAATGGTCAAGGAAATGGACAAGGAGATGGTGCATGGGACACACAAGAGACAGTACCAGAAGCAGGGGAAAAGAGGAAATACAAGGGTAAGGTGATAGAAAAATCTACATGGAAGAAGTTAAAATCCCATAAAGAACCAACTATCTAGACTTTGACGGAAAATGATATCGACATGATAGACTACCAAGTGAGGGATGTTGAATATTAGGAAGCTCAACAAACATCGTAGAAACAAGAATAACTGCACCAGAAGGTGAAGGAATAGTTAACAACATTGCAACAACTCTTGGAGGCAATAAGAAGAGCACTAGAACAAAGATCTAAGGAAGGACCAACAACAAGCGTGCTTGGGGAAGCGGGGGCCACCACTTCTTACTTAGAAAAGATAAAAACAAATCACAGACTTTTGAGGATATCACCAAATGCAATTAGGTTCCCCGTACCACAGATGCAGGAGAAGGCATGAGTACTAAGTCACATGGACTTAGTCATTTCACAAATTCCCATAAGAGCACTACAAGGCTTATAGACATGTATTGCGTACGAAATAAAAATCCATGCAGAGTCAATGTCAAAGGACTTGGATGAGGTAAGGACGGATAAGGAATAACTGCAAAATAATTATACAATAGTTGTGTAGGAGAAGGACGCGGCCAAGAAAAAGGCAGAGAGGATATTGAAGGAAAAAGACGAGGCCAAGAAATAGGTAGACATGATATAGAGGGCAGTCCAGAAACTATATAAGAATATTCCAGAGGTTTCGATGGTGGTAGAAGCCACAATGGAGGAATAGGTATCCAAAATCATTGAATTCATTCAAGGCTTTCTCACCAGAATCAAAGAGTTTGAAGCACACACTACACCAGAGACACCACCTAAGGAGAAGGAACAAAGAGAAAGAACATCCATAATCTCAGTAGCAAGCATTAAGAGTCTAGATGAGGAGTGCACGGAGTTATGAGAAGAGTATCCTATAAATGTGTTGAACCTGCACAGAATAGATCTAGCTAAACAAAGATACACACATTTGCAGAGAGAATAGAAGAAAGAAGAAGAAGGAGATAAAGAATGAAAGAATTCTCATTAACCGTTTTCCATACACAAATACAATAGATATAGGATACATGAGTAACTAATGAGCCATAGTGGTGGTCTAGAGTGCTTTGGACACACACCAGCAGTTATGGGAGTGAACTTCCACCTAGTCTAGTCTCTCAGGCAGTTACGGGAATGAACTGCCACCTAGTTGACTTAACTAGTCAACTAGTCTTTAGTTAACTGAATGAACAGAGAGTAGAGAGGAGTTAACTCAGGAAATCAAGGGTAATGTGTCAGTCTGGTGATGATACCAAGGCAAGTGCACATTATCTGGTGATGATCTCAATGTTGCATGGTGACAAAACCAATGCAGCATCTAAACTCAACTCAACTAGTCAAACTGAAGTGTCAACTGAAAGAGAATATTCTTTAGGTGGAATATTCTCCCCTAAAATATAGGAGACTGGATAATGACTAATATGAATAATAAACAAGGAAAAACCATAGGAAAAATAAATCCTAGGTGTGTGTAAAGTAACTCCAGCACCCCCCCTGAACATCGCTATGGTGAAAATAAAGAATGGGTCCCGGCAACAAGGCCATGTTAGGTACCCAAATACAAAATATACATTGAAATAAACGAGGAAAGAGGGAAAACCTCATGGGAAACCCCCCCCCGCAATTACAATGCATAAAAAAAATAAAATGAGAAGGAACAAAAAGCAGTTGTTAAGCAACCCTGTCCTTCACTCGAAGAAGACCTCGCAATTGTGCAAGTTTGTGCTCGTTGAAGATTTTGTTGAAGATGTAGATGTCTGCACGGATCTGATGAAGTAGATGCATCATTGAGATGTCCACACATATCCACTTTCTCTTCTTATAATTAATAAGATCCAAATAAATTTTGGATGAAATTTTGAAAACTGTGCGGTCGTTTCTGGAAAAACGCTAAAATTTTGTTGATTTTAAAACAATCATAACTTCACATTTCGGACGATTTTTTTTTTTAAATTGGAAATTTTCCCGAGAGGAATTCAAATATCCAATTTGTTTATGAAAATTTGTCTCATAAAATATCATAATTGAGTCTGATGTGCGCGGCTCCCTTTTTGTCTCCTGAGATGCATGCATTGCACATGGAAAAGTGTTTGCTTGTGACCCCTGAGATGCATGCCATATATCTTCCACATGAAATTCAAAAAAAAAAATATTAAATGGAGTAGACATCATCTTCAATTAATGGAATACAAATTTCTGCAAATACTTTTGTAGAAGACTCTTCATAATAAGAGGCTTGATCTTTTGATGGTTTCTCTTCTGGCTCTATCTTTCCAATCCCCTGCATGCAATCTTCACAAGATTCTTTATTCCCAAATAGAACCTCCAATATGGTCCATAATTCATTTGGAGTGAATTCTTGTGTGACATCACATACTTGGTGGAGAATTTCTGGAGAAATAGATAAGCAGATAAATCCTATGGCCATATCTTGTCTATTGAAAAAGTCATTTTTCTCATCGGCGGAATCAGACTCTACTTCCATTGCCACGATTATTTGGTATAAGTCTCTACTTCTTATAAGAAGTAGAATCTTTGGCTTCTACTCCAAATAGTTATGAGGCATGAGAAGTATTATCAGTGAGTAAAACATAAATTCCATATTTTTTGTGTTCTTCAATCTTCAGTACCTGTAAAAATAATTTGGTGTAGATTTTGCTTAGCAGTCTGTCGGCTCTGATACCATGTAAATGTGTTGACCTTGCACAAAATAGATCTAGATAAACAATTATTCACTCTTTGAGTGTGGAATACGGATAATGATAATTCTTTCATTCTCTCTCATTCTTCTTCTTTCTCCAATTCTCTCTGCAAATGTGTGTATTATTGTTTAGCTAGATCTATTATGTGCAAGTTCAACACATTTACAGATCCAACGATGAAATATATTGAGGAAAGATTAAGGAATGTACAGGAGAATCCAAAGAAGGCCACAGAGAATATAAGCACACTGCCATCATCTGAGCGCATAGCGACCATCTTGGAAAACATGCAGTCATACAATGAGATAGAAAAACTAAGGGAAGAGATGAATACTCTCGCGTAATGATTGTTACCCATGTAGGATAAAACACTCATAGTCATAGGGGCATTGGTAGCTGCACAAGGCACGATGAAGAAATCAACATAAGACAATGAGGAGAAGCTCACGACCTTGACTTTGCAGGTAGTAGAGGATATTTTTGAGAAAGAAGTTGAGGTAAGGAATGAAGTTTCTACAACAAGAGAAACCCTTCAAAAGTTCATGGAGGTGTGGAAGGGCGCAATGCAATAGGATTAAGTGGCTCGGGATGAGCCACAAGTGAGTGTTGTGGGCATGTTTGACAGACATTTTGAATAACTAAGTTTTGAAGAGTGCATGGAAAAGAGGGAAATGGAACAATTTGTTGGGTCAAAGCATAATTCAGAGCGCGTGCAAAAGCATGAAGAACAATAGTTAGGCATTCAAAAGAAACATGCAGGCAGAAAGGAAGGAAAAGCAACATGCAGGTGGAAAAGAAGGAAAAGCAACATGCAAGCGCAATGGTTGGAAAAGCATGCATGAACCATAAGGGTTTTTGGGAATAAGTTTTCATGATATTTCATAGGGTTTTTAGCTCTATTTTTTATGTATACCTATGTAATGGTTTGGGAAAGAATAGGCTACTGAGGGTAAGGGATTAGTTTGTGTATGAGTGAGAATTCTTACTGGAGGTTTTGCAGAGATAGAGCCTGCACTGCAGAGTGACTAGGCTAGATTGATGATATAATATGTTGTATCTATTGTAAGCGCAGTGCACAGGCCTGAGGTGATTACTACATGGATATTAATATAGAAGCCAATCGTTGTGGACGTAGCCCAAGGATTGGGTGAAACACATTAAAACTTGTCTCTGAATGTATCTTTTGATGTTGTTGTTCATGGATGTTCTGTTTGTGCATGATTAATATAGATATGTTTACTATATGATTGATACGCGGTAATAATGAATGATACAGTGGGTTACTTATACTACAATATATGTTATAAGGGCTCTGCGCAATAGATTTTATTAACTAATCAAATGACATGAATAAATATATTGCATATAGGGTGGATAAATAGTAATATATATGATGATAGCCTCACATCCCCTCATCCCTAAAGAAACCTGCTTCCTGCAACCCCAGTTTTTCTGCCTCGGGTGAGACATCACTTGCATGCATGTGATGTCGAAAGGGTTGGTATCTTAAGGGTTGTTTTGGTTGAATAAACTGAACCTAGGGTATTATAACAGCATGACAACAAGACCCAAGTGGTATGATGTTCAAATATACTTTATTTTTAATTCCATTCATGTTCATAGGGCATTCTTTAATAAGCTCATTAATTATTCTCTTGGTTCTAGTAGCTACCTGAACTAACCAAGAATTTTCATGCTTACATTTCTTCAATTTAAATATTTCAAATAGTTTTGGATCATAGTTATGGCTAGCTCCATAATCAATTAAAATAGCTATGGGATGATTATCAATCTTACCTTCCACTTCAATCATGTGGGATTGAAAGTATGCTTGTCTATTTTCCAAGGCTGCATAGATCCTTGGCATGTTTTTTCCCACGTCCTCTACTATCTCCTCTTGCTTGATGCTATGCATAGTTTTCATCTTGTCTCCTCAGTGAGGAAAATATTTATACATGTGATCTCCCTCACATCCCCAACACTTTATGGGATGATTTATTGTCCTTTTCCTCGAGGAATATGTCATTTTCTAATAACCTTGAGATGGATTCCCTTGTTGATGTGCTTGAGAACTATTCCTTATGAAAGGTGACTTGAATCATTTCTTCCTTTGATACATATTTTCTTTCTTCTTGTCATCCTAGGCCCTTTGGAAAGTTTTCTTGCCTTTGTTATGTGTTGAAGTTTCATATATGAGATGATATGAAAAAATATCACAACTGAAAAATAGATATCTACATAACAACAAGATATATCCTGAGGGAAACCCTCAAGGAGGAGAAAACCCTACAAACTTTCCTCAATATAGATTCCTCCAACATGTACAATGTCATACAATGATCTTTCATGAAATCAAGACCAAAGAGACCCAGACACGAACACACTACTCTTTTATACTTATATTCGATGAGTAATATATAAATGACTCGATATAACCTCTATTTATACTCTAAAAGACATAAAAGACATGACTTATCGATAAACCATTTCACAATTACAGTTAGGAATAACTTCTGAAATTACATAAAATATCAACACTCCCTCTTAACGAGGAAGGTATTATATCTGGCACAGACTCTAACACTGTCTCAATCCACACGAGCTCATGAACATTGATTTTCGGACACACAAATACATACATCACTGGAAATCCATAGTGACTTCACAACATGCATCCAGGGCCGGTAGGTAGCTCTCTAATAGCTACAACATGTCATCATAAGACTATCCAGTTTCTCGCAGAAAACATGGATATCTTATGCATGACATCCAGTACCCTACGATAACATCTGTACCTCATCTCTTCAGCATGCATCTAGGGCTGGTTGGAATCTCTCCAATAGCTACAACATGTCATCATGACATGCACTATCCTGCGATAACATTTGAAGCCATCACTCCCTCTGAAGAGGGACTATGTTGAGCTTGTCCCTGAAGCACTTGAACTTCACTTGAACTTCGTCCTTGACACCGGATTTGTCACCACATCTACAACCTACTCATTGGTAGCCACATATTGGAGCCTCACTACTCCCTTCTGCACCATATATGTAATATAGTGATACCTGATTTCAATATGCTTCGACTTATCATGAAACACCGGGTTCTCTGACAACTTTATACAACTTTTGGTTGCCACACAAGATACAAGTTGCCTCCATCGCAATATCGAATAATCCAGTCAACAATTTTTGAAACCACACTGCTTTGCAACTTGCTGCACATGCTACCACATACTCTGCCTCAGTCGTACTGAGTATTACACATGACTGCTTCTTACTGATCCATGAAATCATACCAGATTCGAAAGTGAAGCAACATCCTATTGTACTTTTCCAATTTGCAACACTACTGGCCCAATCTAAATCTGAATATCCAAGTACACTGATCTCACTGTCTGTAACATACTTGAGCCCATAATCCATTGTACCTTTAAGGTACCTCATCACATGTTTTATTGCAATAACTTGAACACGTCTGGGGTCAACCATGTACTGATTCATGGTGTTCACAACAAAACATATATCTGGTCGTATATTTGTCAAATACATTAATGATCCAATTATCTGCGTGTATAATGTAGCATCCACAACCTCTAAAGTCCTATCATCCAACAAATTCATATTTGATTCCATTGGTGTA